>JAECUM010076279.1:0-17876 GCA_016617855.1 Megalonaias nervosa
CTTATACTTATATATATACATATATATATATATATATATATATATATATATATATATATATATATATATATATATATATATATATATATATACTTATATATATATATATATATATGCAGGCAAACATTGAAGCAAATAAGAAGACAAAAGTTGAGCTACTAATGTATGCAAGCAGAAAAAGAATTTGGAATACTTATTTTTTATGTTGTAGTTTCACTTGAATTATATCTGAAAAAAATAAATATACATTTGTAAATCAGATACTATGATATACATAACATAGCGGCACAATATTGCTACATATCATTTGTGCTAATACAAAACATCTAAATCATTCTAGCACATTTCATGTGCGCCGGTTATCACAATGTGACAGTCTACATGTTTGTACTGTGAAACTCTATATAATGCATTTAAATAAAAGTTTTATTTTAAAGTGTATTTTTAAGTAAGAGATGTATTGCCGGCACCTGAAAACGGGTTTGCAGACATTTACGTAAGACTTTTTCCCACCCCGCCCTTTCAAAGGTCTTTCTTAACAATGACTGATGATCATTTAATTCCACTTACTAAGAGGAGTTTCAATAGCTTCAATAATCAGTAACTTGTCACCAATTAATAACCACATTATTGCGGTGGTAAACAAAACAACAATAATTTGTGTCAATGCAACCCAGAATTTGTGATTGCCAGTCTGGGTTCGATGGCTATATTTAGTGTCTCAGTGGAACCTATTTTAAACCGATAAAAAGTTTTGTAGAATCGGGATAATGAAAGATTATTTATAATTCTTCAGATGCGGTTAATAATAATAATAATAATAATAATAATAATAATAATAATAATAATAATAATAATAATAATTATAATTATAATAATAATAACAATAATGTATTACTATTATTATCATTATTATAGTGTAGAAAGTTATAAGGATACAATAAGAAGAAGAAAAATCAAGCTTTTTCATTTTTCAGTTTCATGTTCGGTTTATTTGCTTCATTTTATATTATATCAACCACAGACTGGCAAAGAAAGAACTGCATACATGTGTACGAGATGAAAAATATGACTTTGTATCGATAACAAGTCACTCTCTGTGTCGATTTGCCATGAAGGTGAGAGAAATATATATCGATAAAAGTGATAATGTAGTACCAAATACAGACCGTGAAATTAAATTTGTTACAGAAACTTAATTTCCAAAATATATAATTGGGATATTATATATTTGCAATTGCCTTTGTCTTCATAGTTCTTCTAGGCATACATAGAAGGACTGGATGGTAACAAGGGCCGTGTGCACATTAATATTCGCCATAATTGTGATGTTAAATGATTCATTCGGATATATGGGTGTTGTAACATGCGCAAATGGCCGCAATGGAATTCCATACGCAATAACACGGCAGGGAGAGATAACACACCGCCTATGTCTTGTAACGTGATAACTGGTAATTTCTCTGGATGATTTGCACGAGGATTGAATATCATCGTGTGAAAAAGACAAGATCGAGATCGTGTGTATTGTTTTACGCACTTCAAATGATGACGTTGCAAAATATAGGCTCGTAAATTATTTGGGCTGTTGTTCACCTATCTGAAAGATCTCGAGATTGGACGCCTTTTCTCAACGATGAAAGAAAAAAGGTATTCATCCGAAAATGTGAAAATTTCATTATAGCCTTCGGTCTTTCTACAAGGCCAACACAGTGTGCATAGAGTATGCCTCTCAACGTGACCTTTTTCTTTCCAGCTGCAATACAAAATTTGCATGACTCTACGCGTTCAGGTATGTTACAGAAAAATCTTCTTGACTGATACAGATCTGAAAATTAAAAATTTGTCTGTTTTAAAAATGCAAAGCGTTCTTGTTGTGTAGCATTGTTTCTTTCCAAATATAAGACTAAAGAAGTTCTTTTTACAAATTCAAACATTTTGCAATGCTTAGATCCATACATTGTTTCGACCACTGACGTGCTTAATCGAAACTCGACACACACAACAGTAGTTATATTGTAGCTGTTATAATGATGTGTATGCTACAATGGTCAGCTAACAAGTAAAGCAACCAGGCGAACTTTCTGGCTGCATAATTTAATTGTAACCTTTCACTAAACCAAATTCAAATTCAAAATTTCCTCCGATACTGAACTGAACTGATAAGAATTAAGGTCCCCTATGCAACCGGTGCTTTCGCGACCGGTTAAGTCCTAAGTGTCAGGATTTTCAATTGGTCAGGACTGTGGGAACGGTGCCACCACAGTCCTGCTTTTATGTGCGAATGTCGCACTTTTTAATTCTAAGTATGTCCAGGCGAGAAAAGGATGAAAGGGACCCGCGGGACACGAAACGCCATCAGAAAGCGGTACGCACGAAAACGGCAGAGCGCGGTATGATCAAATCCAGTCCAGTTTTACTAGTGGACAAATACTATTCCAATAGTGTGTAAGCCACTCGTGTAATTTTCCAAATCCATCAAGTTGTATAATTTTCATTATTACTTTTAGCAAATGTTGGAATTTTGTGTACATGGTGTACTTTTGTTTTCAAAACAGTACCAATCGACTGGGTGTCAGGCACCCTATACATGTTTGTGTCACGCCGTGTTTACTTTATGTCGTTAATTTTGATGGCGGTATGCAAAAGATCAGATCAGGGTTATGGGGATAGAGCTGTTATCAAAAGAGGACTTCGATAGCCAAAGGAAGAACCTCATATAACTGGACAATGAGAAAGTCGATGTCTGGTCTTCTTTTTCTTTTCTCCTGTTGGTCTTCTATTGATGAGACTTCATTCTGTTGTAGTATTATGCTGGAGTTTGATGTTTTTCTTCTGACTCGACTTCCATTGCTGTATGCCATAATGTTTGCGACTGGTCCTTAGTGCCATAATTTCTTTGTTTAATGGCTGTGGGTAGGTTTTACAAGTACACTGTGCCCCTTTGTTGTATTTGAGAATTATTTAAAGTAATTGGTCTGAGAGACAATGTTGGAATTACATGTTGTGTATTGATGATTTGGGATCTGTTCATCTGCTGTTTATTTATTTCCGCCTTTTGCGGGGGGGGGGGGCCTGATCACTGGGCTTTGGGTCACCTTATAGTCTTAAGATGGCTGGGGAGTAAACAGTTTGCTGTGATTGTCTATGTATTACCAGTCTTTGTCGCCTTGGCAACAGGGCCGGATGGCGGGGTTAGCCACCTTGTTTGCACTATTTTTGGGGTCAGTTGTAGAGTTATATGTGTTGTTTATTTTACTCAGACCAATATGTTTAGTGTTGTGTTTGTAACATGCCAAGAAGGAGAGAGAAGAGAAAAAAATTTCCTTCTCCCTCTTTTCTCTTCTTTCCTACTTAGTTTCTCTGTCACTTCTAATTAATTTTTGGTGTCTTTAGTTTATGTTCCGTTACTTTTACTTTTAGATCATTCTTGGTATTTTGGTTTAAGCATGTGTATACAAATTAATTTTTTTTTTAATTTTTCTTTTATTTAGTCGTGTAAGGTGGGGGTTTATTATGGACTTGCCCTTTGGCTAGCAGTCTTAACCTGCTGCTATAGTCCTTCTGTTTATGGTCGTTATAGCTATATTTTAGGTGTGTTTATATTTTACCATGTTTATTAATTTGTTTGAGGTTCGATATTATATTCTTGTATATAGTGTCAATGTTCTTGTTATGTACTGCAAGAGTGCAAATTTCTGTCGATCTATGAAGAGCATATTAATTTGGGCAGGTGAACGATTAATTAGATTTATGGGGACCGGCGCGTGTTTAAATCACCATAATGCACAGATGTGTAATGGCTGTGTCAGGAGAGAAACGATTCTTAATTAAACATTTGTTTATTTAACCGTCAGACAGACTGATCTTGTATCGGAATTGTCAGATTTTGAAATTTTCCAGAATTAGTTATTTGGGAATCTCGAGGTCACGCAGACTACAAATTTGGCGCCTAGTTATTAAAGGCGGGAAAGATATTTAATCCGGATTGGTTACGCTAGATAAGGGGCGTGATTCCCACACAAAATTTTTGCTTTTAATATGTCCCATCGCAAAAAATTTTAGTCAGTCTACACTTTTCTGCAAGAGAAGACAAATGTAGGAGAATCCGAGGTCGAATTTAGAAGGAATTCACTCGTAAAATAATTATCCAAGGGATCGGATGTCTGGAAAGTCAATGGACACGATTTTGGCGGTAGAAGCGAGCGAAGCTTGAAAACACAAGGTATTTTGCGCCAGTCTCATGTAATTCGTTGATATCAATATAACGATTTGTTTGATTTATTTCCTTATATTTGCATGAACTTATTTGTTTAGATTCGTAGATCAATTTCTTGATATGAATACAACTGTGTGAGTTCATCTATATGAATCCGTTAAATGATATCCTTTATATAAGTTTGACGAATTGTTTGAATGTGTCGTCTTGATTATTATAGGAAAATATGTATCTAAGAATTTCATGCCTTTTACTTTAGTTGATATGAGTTAAGAGAATCCGTGTGAATTCACCGACCTTAGATGATTTCACGTATGATAAAGACTTGAGTGCGTATTGACTGAAATTAACATTGTTAAACCATGAAGTGAGATTTCATATATGCTAAAGACTTGAATGTGTGTATTCGCCAGAAATAACGTAGTTAAGCCATGTAATGAATTTCATTCATTCATTTGTGTAATTGAGACGAGAACAGAACTGATGTCTCGGGGAATGTTAATGTAAGTCAGGATGAAATAGCTGTTAGGAAATACATTAATCTTATGAAACTAGGTTTGTTTATGGTCTGCCATGTTTAGCTTGACCAGATAGCCATTGGTATCTGTTTGAATTCCGATAGAACTATATCTAACATAACGAGAGGGGGAGTAATGATCTATTCCCAGTAGGATATCTGACAGAAGATTTAGGTTGCTTCTTTGTTTATTTTTGGAAGGTGAAATAGCTCTACGGGACGGACCCACGTTCATACCTATCGAAGTATCTACGTATCACGTACTTACATATCCACCTACCCACACAAGTTCGAGGGCCGAAAGAGGCGAGACAATAGAGAATTTGGAGAAGGGAAAAGTGGAAAGTACCAGGACGAACAGTCCCAGAACAGTTGGAGAACAGTCACAGTGAATTTGGAATGAACCAGAAATAATCAGGTTATGAAGTTGTACCAGGGCAATGACTTCGATTGTTCACTCGATTCTGTGATGAACTAATTCTATCATTTAAAACAGATCGGCTTTTTATATAAGTATATTTGTGTTTTGAAATTCGGTGAATGATTTCTTTCAAAAAGAAGCGTATCTACCTATTGTAATGCATTCTCACGGTTGTTTCTGTAATTGATTAAATTGTTATTTTTGTCATGTACGGGGGCTCGTGTCATTCAGTTTTATATATCTGCTCAGTTCTCTATCTATCCCACCTATAAGTTTCACACTTTATATTGATATTTACTCGATCCGGGCAATAACACCGAAGGCGATCAACTTTAGATAACGATAACCAAATTCCACTACAACCCACCCCCAACAAAGTGGGGCAATACGTGACATGTACCTTGTCCAAGAATTCAGGGTATGTCGTAGAGGATCCGATTTTCTTTTGGTATTCTTGGAAATTGATTCGTTGACTGTGGTATTTGGTGCAGCTGTTGATAACGTGGTCCAGTGTTTCTGCTACAGGGCAGTGAGGGCAGTTTATAGTTCGATTCAGTTCTTTGTTGAGATGTTTTCCAAAGCTGTTTCTTAGTAACGTTTTCCCGGTTTTGATCCTGTTAATAATTCGGAGGTCGATGGTTTCCAGGTCTTTAGGTGTTCCCCCGATAGACTAACTGACTGAAGGATTATAGTCGTTTATGCACCGAGTGCTTTACGATTGTGTGTCCCGGGCTGGACCAGAGGCCCCTATTGGGGCACTCCAGGCCCATGGCTGGGCGATAGCCCCTTTGGGGGGCATACGGCTCTCCCCCAAAAGAGGCACTTAGCCCCGAACTGGGCTTTTGGTCGCAGTGCTGGGCCTTGTTGTACCGATTGACCTTTGACCGTTGTGTTTCATTTCTCTCAGTCCACACCCACGCGGCCGGCAAGGAAGAAGGAGGAAAGGAGACCCAGGAAAAGGCGGCGCCAAACGCACGAAAGCACCACAGAGACAGCCACACAAGGCACCCCAAAACCCGCCACCAGACGCCCCGGCCCCACAGCAGGGGCCGATTTTGTTGTCAAATCTAGTCCAGTTTTGCTAATGGACATCCTTATACCAATGTTGTGTAGGCCACCCATTCAATTGGTCGAGCTTTTGTTGAGTTATGAATCTGGAGCGTTGGATATTATATTGGTTTGAATTTTGTGTACATAGTGTACTTGTCCGTTTCCGAAATTCTTTGCCAGTCTGGATGTAGGTTAGCCCTACCATAATTATTCTACGGAATTGGTGAATTTGTTGGGTATTTTGTTTTAGACGTGGGGTCGAAAGGATCGTGGTTGGTTTGTGTTAGGTCTTCATGAGCCAAATCGAAGACCCTAGGTTTTGTGAGAAATGGGGCCCTCTCTCACAACCCCCACATTTGTCACCTTAACGGGGGTCTTACTGAGGAGTCTGTTGAATCAGCATAGGCTTGCGACTATCAGGATCTCACCCGGGTGTATGCTAGTATGGTTTCCCTAGCACCCGTTTTGTGCCCGTTTGCTTGTCCTGTGGGAGGTGTGAGGAGAAGGTTTGGTGTCCATTTCGAGGTGGGCACTGCAATACCTCCTTCTTGCGAGATTAATTGCAGCTCGATTTGGATGCGCTGTGCTTGTCCGGTAGGGTTTTGTGGGGCAGCAGGTAGAGCTTCCTGGACTGCCACTTTCCTTTGAGTTTGTCCGTACTTGGGTATGCTGTGCATGTCCGGTGGGGATGGGGGTTTGTGTGGCAGCAGGTAGGCCTACCTGGACTGCCACTTGCCTTTATTATTGTCCGTACGCTTGTCCGGGGTATGCTGTGCTTGTCCGGCGGGGTTGGTGGGGGGTTTGTGGGGCAGCAGGTGGTGTGGCCTGGACTGCCCCTTGCTTTTATTATTGTCCGTACGCTTGTCCGGGGTATGCTGTGCTTGTCCGGTGGGGTTGGTGGGGGGTTTGCGGGGCAGCAGGTGATGTGGCCTGGACTGCCCCTTGCTTTGATGCTGGTCAGGCAAATTTTATTATTAATATCTTTTCAGATTGGCAAGTTGTTGATGAGTGGCAATGAACATCTTTCGAAATGTCAATTTGCTATTGAGTGGTAATGTACATCTTTTCTCTGTACATTTCCCTGTTTCTGTTTATCGATTGATGGTAAACTCCAGTGGCGTATACTTTGTGTCTTCTTTATTTTCTTCTTCTGTTATAAATATGTCTCCTTTTTCTTTGTTATTTAAGTCTTCTTTATTTTTGCTTCCGCTTGTTGTGTGTGTTCTTTATTTTCCTTCTTGGTTTGGTTTTTCTTTATTTCTGCATCCGTTACCGCTGTTCCTGTAATTCGTTGCTGTTAATCCTTCCTTTTCATGGTGTTTGTTCGTACTAGTAGTGTCCGTCCGTGTGTTAATGTTGTTAGTAAATTAGTGTAATTTAAAAATTTGTGTTTATTGTTGATATAATAATAATAATTTTTTTTTTCCCCTTTAAGATTTTAAGAAGAAAAAAAAAACATTAGGTTCTCTCCATGCAGGTGGGGTTATTTGGTTTTGTAGATCTTGTTAGTGATATTAGGTGAGTGGTTA
This sequence comes from Megalonaias nervosa, assembly GCA_016617855.1. Classification (NCBI taxonomy): domain Eukaryota; kingdom Metazoa; phylum Mollusca; class Bivalvia; order Unionida; family Unionidae; genus Megalonaias; species Megalonaias nervosa. Next base: position 7,737 of record JAECUM010076279.1, read on the forward strand.
GTTAGATGGAGGGCTTTAGTTGGTTAGTATGTCAATTTGCGGTGGTGGGGGAATATAGTATGCGCATGCGTGTTAGGTTATGAGGTTATTTCTCTCCCCCCCCCTTTTTTGTGACTATATATATATATTTTTTTCCCCCTCTCCCCCCCCCCCTTTAAAATTTAAAATACACTTAAGTGCTCTCCATGCAGGTGAGGTTATTTGGTTTTGTTGCTTGTTAGTGATGTTGATTGGGTAGCTAGTTAGGTGGAGGGCTTTAGTTTTGGTTAGTATGTCAATTTGCGGTGGTGGGGGAATGTCATGCTAAGTGGGCGAGACTGGTTTAGTGTTGATTGTGTGATTATCTTGGAGTATTCCGCTTTTGGGTGGTGAGTTTTAGGTTTTACTTCTGAGGTTGGGGCTTACCATACGGATGGCCTTGGGCCATGGTCCGTATTGTGAGTGTAGGGTTTTAGATGTGATGTAACTTGTTTATGTCTCTTAGTTAGTGGATTATGTTGTTGTAGGTCAGCATCATGTTCTTGTTTTTAGTTGTATCCAGCATGTCGGGGTATCTCACGGGGGATCCAATGCGGCGTTGGTATTCTTGGAATCTCGTCCTCTGTAGGTGGTACTCGCCGCAGTCGTTGAATATATGCTGCAGGGATTTTTCCCCCGATAGCCATTGTTGCCATCTTTTGAATCAAGCTGGCGGACTTCACAGAAGACATCTTGTTATAATGTTTCTTTGTCTTGAGTGTTTGTGCTATGTAAATGTGTTTTTTTGTTTATGCTAAACTAACGTTATATTTTGCCAGAAATTATTTGTCTAGAGATTGATTTATTAACATGTAAATGATTGCTAAATCTCTGATCACATTCAACCTCTGTTCAAAATATTATAAAATGTGAAATAAATGCTTAGGTGAATCGCCTGGCAGACATCATTCAAGTTTAAGTCATCTGTCTATTTTTCGTTTCTAATTGTATATAAGTAACTCTTGCTAATTAGAGTTAATTAATCTAGTACCCTGTCTCTAATATCATGAACATTTTCAACATCTAAAGTTTATGCTAAGTAATGTAAATAGCATTTTAATTAATTTTACATAAACACACACGTGTACCTGCAATTTGCTATACTATATTGGCCAGAGTTCAACCTGAGAAACAAAGGATTTATGTTCATATTGCGGTGTGGGTTGTGAGTATGCTGTGAATATTCTGCTTGTATGTTTAGACTATAGAACCTGCAAGTTTATTGAAATGTGAATTGTAATCGATGTGATTTGTAATCGATGTGAATTGTAATCGATGTGATTTGTAAAAGACGTGAAACAAATTGGAAACGATTAAATCACGTGAATTGTCCTAACAACAGCTACATGAATAATGCTTGCCGTAGATTGTTAGGAATATGAGATCTACGGAACGCAAGGCTTTCAAGAATGAGTGAAATATTTGGATAAAATTTCTTTATATTCGCAACAAAATTGTTCCTTTTATCTGAAGGTAATTTCTTCAAGTAAAAGCTCTTAACAATATTCGTGAACCCCCTTCACAAAATAGTTTCTCCGGAACATGGCAGTGGTGACACATGTCAGTCTTTGGTGGTAATTTGTAATAGCCTTATTCCTTGTTTCTGGATATATCTGTAAATCTACGTTGTACACTATTTTTATGTGCAGTCGGGTTATGGGCATTACAGGCAATTGAAATAGTATTTTGAAGCATACTATGACCCGTACATTAGTGGTGTAACCACATTCAAGTAATTGCTGTCTGCTGTATATGACATTGATATTCACCTTTCACTTCCATCGTTAATTAGCTTCCACAAGAGCAAGGTCTGAAGTAATATATAATGGCGTTACCTCCCTGAGAGACTATATTGTTCTGGTGTCTGACTTGATTTATGAACTTTATCGCAATCAACACAAGTATATCCACTATACAGAAGAAAACAGATTTGTAGGTCAAGATGTCAGTGTACAGAGTATATTTTTTCATAATGTTAATTTTTTGTATGATTTTTTTTTATATAAATGGAGATGGAAGTTTTCTTCTCCAATAGAAAATCGTGTTGGATTAAACATAGGACGATAAACATAGGTGATTATATTTACTGGGTAATAAATAAACCTATTATCTTAGATACAGTTATTGGCTCCTATACGATGCAGTTTCGCCCAGACAAAATGGCTTCGTATTGATTTCCGATCAGATCCGAGATAAATTTGTCTGCGAAGGTGATTTGAGAAACACAAGTCGAATAAGAACTGGTTTGATTTATTACTGTTTGTTACTGAGCTGATGATACCTACTGTCAATCGTACCTACTGTCAATCGTACCTACTGTCAATCGTACCTACTGTCAGTCGTTGGATACATTGGCACTTGATGGATCGGATGCATTTTACTAGATGTCAAGTCTTTTCTTCGTTCTTTTTTGCAATAATTTTTATGAAGAAATAAAATGTTTGGATTTTATTAGTCAAGTTTAGCTTTTCACAAACAATGTATAATGTTTAATTTTTTTTTTTAAATATGCAAAATCCATTTAATATTAATATTTACGTGATGTAATGCATTTATTTCATCGGTTACCTTGAATTGTTCACAAAAATACATAACTATGATATTTTGCGAAATGTAAAATCCATGTAAAATTAATAATTACATGACAAATTAATTAATACATGATTTTTGCCACGAATATTTTATCTTTCAAAAGCTTCGAAGCTTGATTTATACTTAGTGCACTTAGTGTCACCATTCCTTTTATAAATATTTGAAACATCTCCGACACATTCGATGTCTTCATTTTTCTTGTCGTTATTTAGATTGCTTGCGCTAGTTACCACCCAGGATAGAAAGATTGGCTTGAAATATTTGACCACAATAGATAATGTCGACATTGTCCCATTCATGCCGCATTTTTAGGTACACTTTTCACATAACTTTAGAAAATTAACAAAGCTATTTGATGCATGTCGTTTCAATAAAAACATTACGCACATACACCTCCCAAAACTCTCAATCTATAAAGAGAGATTAGTACCGTATGTACTCATTAATAAGTTCAGTCAAACTGCAAACAACAAAGATCCTGATCTGCCGTAGCATAATGCGTCTGCATATTGGTGTCCATCTTGTTTGTTCTACTGATCGCTCCTTACAAACTGCACAGACCCAGATCTGCCAGCACATTATGCGCTGGCAGAACTGTGTCTGTGCAGTTTGCAGTTAAACTCGTTCTGTAAGAGAATAAGTACGGTACCTAGCTCTTTTATTTTCTACAGAATCCTTAGTGCTATTATATTTCTTAGCTCAGGGCATTTCTATTATCGACAAAAATTCTAATAGCTCTTTAACTCACAGCGGGGAGTAGGCATATTAATTTTTAGACGGAGCACATCTACAACGAAGAAATGGCAAATACGACAATTTGATATCATACAAAGAAGCAATGTGCACCGTTTGACCTTCTTTATTCTGTCTTACACACTGGGGCCAAGGCAAATTGAGCTCAGGCAATTAAGTCTCGGCTGTTATCTGCTGCTTTATAACACCTACAGTAATTAATACCATTTTGCTTTTACAGACGATTATATTTGGAATATAAGCCACTACATTCATATCGAATTCCACACTTTTGTCAGATGTATTACCTTTCGAGTCGGAATAACAGTTCATGTGAAACTTTTTTCTAAAATATTCCCTAGTACGTTGCCAAGTGTAATATGGAACCGAATAACCTAACAATCAAACGGTATTACTATTCTAATTTATTTTAAAGCCAAAGCGGTACTTTTCTACAAAGTTTGGTTCTCTTAATGAAGCTTAGACTTCTCCATGGCTTTCCACGCCCTATGCGTGCAAAAAAATATCTAGGAAGAAAATAGAGCCATTTAGATGTACGTCATGTTATCACGTGACCGGTCATATGGCTGCATGGTGGATGGAGAAAAAAAACATGAACAGATTTTCTAGATACCAGTCAAGATAAGTAAGGCGACTGAGATGGCCTGATGCCTTCTATCTTATTCATGATATTGTGATTATTGCGCATCAAATTTATGTTAGCCGTGTACTGAGTATTTCGTGTTTGTGGGTGGTCAGATGCAGTAATCGCGTAAACCGTTTTGCGTAATTACCGTGCTGTGTTAGGCAGGCGGTCCTTTTGCGACAATTACACTTTGATAAGCAAAGGTTGTGTCCTGGTCAATAGTTGATTATGGGGATATATCCGACAGATAATGTGTAAGTTGTCAATTATGCTAATTGGATTTGACATCAACGCTGTCAAAAAGATCTAAACGCTTACGGTAGTGCTTTAATATCAAGCTTTTGTCAAACTGTATTAGCAGTGTATGTGTTCTGAGAACTCTTTTTAATTACGTGAAGTTTTCATTCAGATTACACTGATTTATGTTACCTTGTCCAGTTGAATTCCAATTAGTGCCACAGAATTATAAATTGGATGGTTCAATATTATCCGCCTATTCATATCCAGAAGATGTCATCTTTGTTTCTCAAATGGAGAGAGAGAGAGAGAGAGAGAGAGAGAGAGAGAGAGAGAGAGAGAGAGACAGACAGACAGACAGACAATATGTTGATCCCCGTAAGCCAAAATGAGTCAAACCATTAAAATACAAAGTCTATTCTCGTTCTTTAAATATTACTCTTTAAAAAGTACAAAACCGTCTCAATGTGAATATCATCATGGAAGGCATCCTAGGAAAAACGCCCATTTTAATCGCCTCGCAGCGGGGGTGGGGGGCCGCATCGGGGCTATTATGTATCCCCACGCTCACAGGGAGATTCTCAGGTATGTGGGTATAGCTCTGTTGGCATGTATAAACAATCAGTCAGCTGTATTGAATTAAATGTCTTCATAAAGCAGATAGGTACCTTTCACAACCACTATCATCATTGTCGTCGTCGTTATCATCATCATCATTAAGTCTTGTATTCCGTGGTTACTAGTATGTTGTGTATTAACGAAATTTAAGATATCCACTTTATCGCGTTTACAGGATCAAAGAAATTAGCTTATGTTTGAACAATAGTATTATGATTGTAATCAAGTTGCTTATTTATTATTTTGTATTCCTCAAATATTCATGCAACACGCATTAGTCATCACAATGGTTATTGTCTTTTTACTTCTTTGATTTTGAACATATCTGCCACTCGCATATTTTCATCAGATGAATACATGGTTAAAAAAAGATATATTTAAGTTAGGTTACCAGTGTAATTACTTACCCTTTTACATCAGGTCGACTTGTCCACTTACGAAAGAAAGACCCGTAGAAATATGGAAACATGCTATCTGTAAAACGGAATACTTTACTTTCTGCTTTTCGTTTTAAAACGTGAAAGCAATTTACATATTTTAATCTCATCGAGAACGAAGATTATAAATAGAGGAAGGTACAGTGACAACAGTATTCGCTTACCATTGACTATATTTTTGCCCGCGCCATTCTAATTATAGCAGTCCATTTTGTAGTCTCGCAGCTCACCAATCGTAATTGAGAAACGGGCATAGTATGCATTTGTACACATTCTTCACCACACGATACTTAAGTTACTCAACCCCATTCCCCACCCCCCGCGCTATGATATAACAATTTACCCATGCTGCCGTGACAGTATCCGATATTGTCATAAACATTGACAGGTAAAATGTTTCTAAGGATATTAACATTGGACAGGGAAAAAGTCAAAGCTTTCCAGCTGTTTATGAATGTAACGATCCCAACATTAGTTTTACAAACTGAGCACCGCTCCGGTGGCCTAGTGGTTAGAGCGTCCGCCTCGGATGCGGGAGGTCGCGGGTTCGAACCCCGGCCGAGTCATACCAAAGACTTTAAAAATGGAACTAACAGCTGCCTCGCTAGGTGCTCAGCATTAAGAGGTTAGTGTTAGGACTGGTTAGCCTGATGTCAGGATAATGTGACTGGGTGGGACATAATGCCACATGTCTGCGGCATGATGCCCCAGTGCTAGACATCACTATAAACTGTCACACTGCAGACATCGTAGCGATATGACTGAAAAATTGTTAAAGCTACGTTAAAAATCTAAATCACACACACACACACACAAACTGAGCACGATTCATTGTATATGCTTCCCAGTTCCTCTGAGGACAATATTAAACAGCATGGGCTGTATACATCAGTGCGCGCTCTATGATAGAACACTGTTTGCAAAGACAGAACATTTTATTTAGTGGTGAAAGGAAAAACTACTTATTTTATTTTGAATATCTCCACCATGCTGCTGACGGATAGATTATCTGGCATGTTATCTTAACGTAACTAATAGCTTAACGTAACTAATAGCTTAAGGCACTTGCGAAAGAGAAGCAAACCGTAACTTTTAAAAATTAAATGTTTTTCATTTCCTTGCTTAAAATAAGGAATGATGATGCATATAACTGACTCACCTAATCCGTGAGACAATCTGTCTGTGACATAACCCGTGAGACAGTCTGTCTGTGACAAAACCCGTGAGACAATATGTGAGTGGCATAACCTGTGAGACGATCTGTCTGTGAGATAACCCATGTGACGATCTGTCTTTGACATAGCGCGTGAGACAATCTGCCTGTGACATAACCCATGAGACGATATGTCTGTGACATAAACCGTGAGACTGTCTGTGACAATCTTCGTTACTATTGACAAAAGCGAGTTTATCAAACGAAGTAAGTGACCACTCTGTTTACATATATGAAAGGGGGCCAGGGTGGCAAAGAGGTCTAAAGCGCCTGCCTTTACCACTCCTTGCCATCTCACCTCTGTTCCCGTGGGTTCGAGTCTCGGGCAGACCCTACCCCTCGGTCGGTGGTTCCTACCGGGGTTTACCGGGTTCTACCTCCACCAGTTATACTGGCCTCCATGCTATATATTATCCTGCATGTTGAAAACCTCAAAACAAAAACATATATAGGAAGCGAATTCTTTACATAAAATAAAAGTTCTGCCCTTAAGTTACGAATCGCTCAGTTTCTCATAAACCAGTTACTCAGTTTTTCATGTTTCTTGTCTGTTTAACATCAAGGGCGGTTTCTTATTTAGCGTGCAAGTCGCACCATGCATTTTGTTTCACAGTCAGTGCTACGAAGCCCCCACTTTGTTGGGGGTGGGTTGTAATGGAAATTGGGTTATCGTTATCTAGAGGGTGATCGCCTTCGGTGTTATTGCCCGGATCGAGTAAATATCAATATAAAATGTGAAACTTATAGGTGGAATAGATAGAGAACTGAGCATATATATAAAACAGAATGACACGAGCCCCCGTACATGAAAGTAACAATTTAATCAACTACATAAACAACCGTGACAATGCTTTACATTAGGAAGATACACTTCGTTTTGAAATAAATCATTCACCGAATTTCAAACACAAATATACTTATATAAATAGCCGATCTGTTTTAAATGATAGAATTAGTTCATCATAGAATCGAGTGAACAATCGAAGTCATTGCCTTGTACAACTTCATAACCTGATTATTTCCGGTTCATTCCAAATTCACTGTGACTGTTCTCCAACTTCTCTGTGACTATTCGTCTTGGTCCTTTCCACTTTTCCCTTCTCCAAATTCTCTATTGTCTCGCCTCTTTCGGCCCTCGAACTTTGTGTGGGAAGGTGGATATGTAAGTACGTGATACGTAGATACTTCGATATATAGGTACGTGTATACGTCCCGTAGAGCTATTTCACCTTCAAAAATAAACATAGAAGCAACCTAAATCTTCTGTCAGATATCCTACTGGGAATAGATCATTACTCCCCTCTCGTTATGTCAGATATCGTTCTATCGGAATTCAAACAGATACCAATGGCTATCTGGTCAAGCTAAACATGGCAGACCATAAACAAACCTAGTTTCATAATATTAATGTACTTCCTAACGGCTTTTTCAACCTGACTCACATTATCCTCCCACAAGACATAACAGTTCTGTTCTCGTCTCAATTACACAAATGAATGAATGAAATTCATTACATGGCTTAACTACGTTATTTCTAGCGAATACACACATTCAAGTCTCTAGCATATATGAAATCTCACTTCATGGTTTAACAATGTCAATTTCAGTCAATACGCACTCAAGTCTTTATCATACGTGAAATCATCTAAGGTCGGTGAATTCACACTGATTCTCTTAACTCATATCAACTAAGGTAAGTCATGAAATTCTTAGATACATATTTCCCTATAATAATCAAGACGACACATTCAAACAATTCGTCAAACTTATGTAAAGGATATCATTTAACGGATTCATATAGATGAACTCACACAGTTGTATTCATATCAAGAAAATTGATTTACGAATTTAAACAAATAAATTCATGCAAATATAAGGAAATAAATCAAACAAATCGTTATATTGATATCAACGAATTACATGAGACTGGCGCAAAATACCTTGTGTTTTCAAGCTTCGCTCGCTTCTACCGCCACAATCGTGTCCATTGACTTTCCAGACATCCGATCCCTTGGATAAGTATTTACGAGTGAATTTCTTCTAAATTCAAACTCGGAGTCTCCTACATTTGTTTTCTCTTGCAGAAAAACGTAGACTTACTAAATTTTGCGATGGGACATATTAAAACCAAGAATTTCGTGTGGGAACCACGCCCTTCACCTAGCGTAACAAATCCGGATTAAATATATCTCCCGCCTTTAATAACTAGGCGCCAAAATTGTAGTCTGCGTGACCTCTATAACTGATTCTGGAAAATTTAAAATCTGACAATTCCGATACAAGATCGAAGTTGACCTTGTCCTTCCAGTCTGTCTGACTGTTAAATAAACGAATGTTTAATTAAGAATCGTTTCTCTCATGACACAGCCATTAACAATCCGTGCATTATGGTGATTTAACACGCGCCGGTCCCCATAAATCTAATTAATCGTTCACCTGCCCAAATTAATGTGCTTTTCATAGATCGACAGAAATTTGCATCCTTACAGTCAGTCAAAAAGCAATGATCAGTGTGTGTGTATGTTTTTAGATTTATTAGGACAGAAGTTTTGAGTAAAATTATGAGGATTTAAATTTTCTTTAAATTGTATTAAAATTAATTTTTCATTAAATTATATTGCAATTAATTTTCCACTAAAATATATTGAGATTAGTTTTATTTATTTCTGTACTACAACTGTATACTATTTTTAATAAAGATTGCGCTTTACGAGCAAGTGCAAAACCCCTTGTTCTATGAAATATATTTCCCTCGTATCAAAAAGTCAGCAATTTTTAGACTCGGTTGTAAGTTATGCCGAACAGGCAAATTCGTTTTGGATGAGTAAGCTAGAAGATTCGCCCGTTTCTTAAAAACGAATAAGCTGATGCAGAAGAATTGTCTGTCTGATGCCGTACACAGACGCAGACAGCATAAGTAAGAACGACGGGAGCCTCGTTCTGATTCAAAATGAATGAACACAAAAGTACCAAGACGAATGTCCATATTTGGCCGTGAGGATACGTCCAAAACTGCGTATAAATTAAGAACAAGCTTGCCCAAAATCAGTTCATTCACTGAGAATCAGAAAACTGTCTTTTCTTACAGTTAAGCATCGTTCGTGTTCGTAAACTTCTTCAAAGAATAGGGACTTTTTAATGTTTGAGATTTTCATGGTAAAGTTCAATCTAAATTCGATATTTTTGCAACAATTTTCTGAGTTCTTTCTATTTTATATTATAATGTAATAGAATGTTTAATTGTTTAAAAGAATTTATATTCATTCGTATTTATGGTATTTACTAATGGAAAAGGCGAATTCGCTACCAACTTCATGTTTAGATTTAATATGGAACTAAAATATTCTTTAACTAATAAAGAATAATGTTTTAGTAACCAATTCCAAATTAGTATTCTATTTTAAATTTAGTAAAATACATTTCTTCAAAATGTTGTTGCATTAATCGCAACTATTGAGCTTTATACTATTTGGCTATCATGAATTTAGTCGAGATCTAATTTTATCTGTATTATATTCTAAAAGGCAGAAATTATATAAATGTATGAAGCTGGTAAGCTTGAAGGAAAGTTCTAATTTTATATTCATTTCTTGTATTTTAAATATAAAGTTTTATAAATGTATCTCTAGAATGTAGTATTATATATA
>JAECUM010076282.1:0-32412 GCA_016617855.1 Megalonaias nervosa
TACTGTTCTGTCTTGGGAAAGTGGTAAATTTCGTACACTTCTAACAGTTGGTATCCCAGATCCGAAGCTTTGAACAATTCCACGCTCACCCATGTTCCTGTCAAGGCGCGTTCTTCCTGGGTGTGCTGACAAGGCTGGTCTTGGTTGCACATTTAGGCACAAGTACGGCACAAGGGAAACATCAGTTTTCCTTGGCAATGGTGAGGTAAAACGGGATGGTACAAGTCCATTGGAGGCAAGACATTACATTTAATCAATTCTTTGTATTGTCTGATGTTGTCCACGTCGATGTGTTCCGTCAGCAATTGTGGATGCCCTGCGGGAACGTGACAATATTTGCACACGTAAGGATACAGCGAACACAGGTCGAAGCATTTGATTTCTTGTCCTTTCTCCTCGTCTGCTTGGTACAGCAAATAGGTGGCATTCGTCCGTCCTCCGTACAAGCTATCGAGTGGGTTAAGAGGGTACAAAAGCTTGTAACTTTCCACGATAGTTTAAACTCGGGATCGGTTTTCAAACGGTGATTGTACTCGTGTTCGCATAGTTCCACCACTTGGTATCCTTTCTCTTCTAACTTCAAGAGCCGTTGACAAGTGGTCTTTTACAAGTCTTCCATGGTACGTTGCGAAAAATGATTTTAATGTCACGTTGAGGGTAGCAGATCGGACATCCGTGAAATAAGCACTTATTAAACTCGTACACGATCTTGGAGTTTTCTAAGTCTCAGCCATCCACCGAATACGTTCTGATGGACTTTTCGCCTCCTCCGTTTCGGGCGTGATGGATCCGTTTGCCTTCCTTGTCGCACAAGTAATGTAAGCAGCGTAGGGCTTTGACCTTAGTATTGACGTTTGACAAAACTGATCGTCTGAGGGCGAATGACAGCCAGGGTGCTTTCGGGCATAAATCGTGTGAGGTACATTAAGGAACACGCTTTGGCAATGGTGCAGGCCTCTTTCAAAGGATCGATCCCTCCGTGTTCCATGAACAGTTCTCGAAATTTTCCACAGCATTCCGTAAAATGTCCACGTCGGAACGACAATACTTTAACATTTCTTCCTGAAAGTCGAAGGGGTCTGAGGCGTGAGTGTGGTACCAAGCGTAGAAAGCTTCTCGTTGTTCGCTGCGCATGTTGTCGGGGTCGTAGTAGTGAGCATCAGGTAAATGGGGTAGAACGGCATATTGATTGGCTTCGGTATTGAAAATGTTGGGGAAATAGCCTTTGGCCATATCTGTCATTCTAAACGTTTAAGGCATTGGACTCAAAGGCATGGCCATGTAACTCATCGAATCTTTAAACTGCACTTGTCCCACTTGCATGGAAATGAGCTTGGCTCCGTTCAAGGTCACTTTAGGACGTTTGGTGCTTTGATCCGTATAGTATCTCAAAAGAGATTACCCATGGTATCCCGAGAAATTGTGAGGTAGGCTGACAAAAGTGGGCTGACAAGCTGATCAATGCACTCGTGTTGTCCTTCGCCGAGCAACATTTAGAGGCCAAATATTCCTCACATGTCGATCCGCAATGCTTGAGTTGCTCTCGATTGTTATACCCATAGTTACATTTCTCACAATAATAACTATATGCCATGAATCCGGTGATACTGGTAATGGCAGCGAAATGTTCATCGTGATGATAGACGTGAATGTGGTTTCCGTTTTTGAAAATTGTGCCTCGAAACAACAGAGGTCCACGCACATCTTGAGGGTGTACTTTCAATGTGTAGCGTGGAGCGAAGACGTCTTGCAATTTTTGCATTTCAGGAATGCCACAGGGTGTGTCTTTGGGTATGGCCAGCTTGCTGTAACAGTTCTGCTTCTCTTTGTTGTTTGGCTCGGTCAGATTGTTGAATACTTTTCCAGGCTCTTTTCCATTCTGCCGTGTCGTTCTTGTCGGCATACTTTCGTCCCACCACGATGGCTCTGGCTAAACACATCTTGTCTTGAGAGTTGTTAATTTGGACGAGGCTCTTTTTTGTGCTGCGAAGGTTGTCCACCAGTATCACCTTTATGCGTACGGTCCCCTTGGGAAGAGAAACGTTGGCCATGTACAGTGTCGCTTTTCCATATGTGATGTGAAACTTGTCGTTGGACTGCTGAACGTGATGAATCTTGTCGATGACTTTGGAAGGTGTCAGTTCTGATGGGATGCTAAACTCGATCCAAACGGGGGGCTTTAGACTGTCGTGATATATGGAAAGTGTCAAGCGATCGTCTTTGTTGACTCGACATTACCGTTTCAGTGTGGTTAACAAAGAATCCCACAAATCGGCGATGAACCCCTCTGTTTTCTCCAGCGGTACGTCGGACTTGAAATCTTTAAATTCCACCCTGTACTTGTGGGATGTGGTTCTAAATTTTTTAGAGGAGCGTTTATCCGTCTCTCGAATGTGGCTGGCATGGATCTGAGCCAAGACTTCAGCTACTGCGTGAGGCGATAGGTCACGTTTCTGCCTCTTACTTTCTTCTCCTTTCTTCATGAAATGATGCGATCGTTTCATCTTGATTGCAAACTTGCAAAGGACTAAATTTTAGACAATAAGGAGTCCTTTTATATCAAGTTTGTGTTTTGAGGCTATAAATATACTTGGGTTTTTCCATAGGAATTTTTGGTGGTGTAACAGTCTTTTATGAGATTTTATCTCATTCTCTTACGTTCTAAGCTAACACAAGGCGATTGGCATGTGTGTGTGTGTTTGTGCTCGTGTGTGCTCGTACGTTTGTGTGTATGTGTGTATTTGTGTGCGCACGTACGTTTGTGTGTATGTGTGAATGTGTATGTATTTGTGTTTGTGCGCACTTATTTTTGTGTGAATGTGTGCGTTTGTTTTTTACTTAACAAAACCCTCGTCCCTGCACAAAATATTATTTGTTATGTGTGAAAGTAGTGTCACTATAAATACTGACACTTTTACTGATGTGATTGTAGGTGATGATATGTTTTGTAAATAATAAATTTCCTTCTCCACAATGAGTTGATAGTAGATAATGTGATAGTGTGTTACTTTGAATAAAAATTTATTTTAGATTAGCACTCTCATCACTACGAATTGTTTGGTAGGTGATTCTATGTCTATAAAGTTATATGCACTGCCCCGCCAGGTTATGGTTATCCCACCTGTTGCATTGCTATTGTCTCTATACAGACCCGGTATTTTTTGTCCGTAAACAGGCCTAATAGTCCTATGTTTAAGTCCCATTTTCCCTAAAGTGCCAGTCCTATATTCCCCATGTTAAATTTCCGTTGTCCCCAAAGTTTCCCACGAGCTTTTCGACTGGGATTTCCCTTATCATTGAATCACCGTAAAAAGCTATAACGCTTGGCGTTGTGGGACATATAACTTTATACAACGTCTGGCGGAACGGGACATATAAATTTATATAACGCCTGGCGGAGCAGGACATATAACTTTTTACAACGTCTGGCAGACGTTGTTGCCAATGTCCAGTACCGTGACATCATCATTCCTATTGTCCCTATACAAACCCAACCTATGTTAAATTCCCATTGTCCCTGGAGCGGATATAAAATTCCCCATGTTAAATTCCCATTGTCCCCAGAGTGGATATAATATTCCCCATGTTAAATTCCCCTTGAGGCTAGAGTATATATACCCTTTGTTTAGATTAAGGTCCCATTGAGGCTAGGGTGACCAAATCCATTGTCGCTATGTTCAATTCCCCTTGTCGCTATACTGTCCCAATCCCTTGTCGCTATGTTCCATTTTCCCATGTCGCTATACAGCCCCAATCCCTTGACGCTAAACAGGCCCACCCATGTTAAAATTCCCTATGTTAAATTCCTCTTGACGCCAGAGTGCCGGGACCCTTTCTTAGCATAGAATTCCCCTTGACGCTAAAGTGCCCATTTCACTACTAATGGCATTTACACTAAACTTCGATCTGAAACTAACTGAAAATGAAGTGCGATCGTATCATGACGTGATTCCGAACCTGTCATATGTTTCGTCAACATTGAACTCATGACGTCACATATTGGCGATTGAATGAAAGCGTCTGGTGATGAAACAAATAATTACAAAGTCTATGCAAATACTTTCGTTGTTTCATTTATGTATGTAATCTGCTTTAAGTATATGAATCTATCACTTGGCTATTGTGATATATATATATATATATATATATATATATATATATATATATATATATATATATATATATATATATATACTCATATCATGTTTTCCAATATAACGCTAGTTTGATAACACCCAATGATATAACGAATTATGGCATGGCAATCTAAAATGTCATAGAATGCAATTTTAAAACGGGTGTCAACTCTTGAAGTTAGTGTAATAATAATAATGCTTTTTCTGAATGGTCTGGCTTCCAGTGTTTTATTCAGCTGGTCGATTTACACCTTTGTTTTTTTTTGTTTTTTTTTTCCTTTGTTTTTAGCGAAATCCCAAAATATACTGCACCCATTGTAATGTAACTGACAAGATATGAAATCCAAAATGACACTAATATTCTGCATGAATATCAGGAATTTTTATAATTAATAAAGTTATTAAAAAATTAGAAGTAAAGGTTTAATTATGGCAAAGTAATCCACTGCTATGTTAGAAAAAAGATACAGAAAACTGATACTTTTACGATACTAAAAAAGTAGTTTTGCTCAACCTGTGTTATAACATGTCTAGATCTGGATAGGAGTCTCATTTACGATAACTATATGACTAACTTTGACATAGGAATGAACAAAATGAAATACCGTGTTAGATACGGATGCTTCATTATACATACTAGTATTAAGTAACTGAAACCTCCGTAAGGGTTTCATCTGCAACTGTTCTTTAGGGCAATTACATAATTATCTGAATATATATCTTCTTGTTATTGACTGACTGATCAATTTATTGATTGACTGATTGACCTGCAATTAGACTTAAGTGCGAATAACACGCTTCGGACTAATCCATTGCTTTAGAGATCATACCATTTGGCTGGATTTTAGCGTTTATGGCACGAAACTGGCCTTATTGGCAATGACTATTCGCTTTTTGACAAAATAGAGTAATATTTTCGTTGCATAATACACGTACGAATCATCTCGAATGTTTGTGTTAACCATATTGTTTATGCCACGCAGACTTTGTACTTTACAAGTCACTTTGGCTGAATAAATCGATCATGCATATAACATTATTTCTGTTGTAATCTGTATAGTGTTTATATCAACCCCAACACAAAGACTAATGATATACTAAAAACAACAACAACAACTTACCTATTTTAACTGAATTGAAACCTCCTAAATAGCTACAAAGTTCAGTAATTCCAGAAGTGAATTACAGAGTTCAAACTGTTCTATAAGAGTACATGCATGTATAGAGTTAGTGGATAGGGATACTTTTCTAATACATATCTATAAACAGTTTATCCCGTTTATTGCTTTGGTGCCATGAATGAAAAAGAATATACTTGAATGGTACAGCACTCTCACGGTTAACCTTCAAAATCACTTAGTTTATACATTTACTTATTCAAGGTACCTCGTAAACGTGTTATGTATCGCCGGTTGAAAGTTTTAAACAGTTTTTTTCCCACGTCGCCTTGTGTAAAACTTACTGAAAAAAAGACTATATGAGTGAGAATATTACAGTCTAAGGCAGCCCTAAATAAATGTTCTTTTAAGTTATAAATACAAGTTGGTCCAGTAGAACATCCTGAGCATTTTGGCTATTGTTAAAAACGTCCTTAAATTTGGGAAACAATATAGACTGACGCCTGGTGTTAACATTTTGTATTGTTTTAATAAGACTTCTTTTACAACAGAACTATGGATACAAACATAATTCATGATATGTAAATCAAAGTCATCAAATCACAAACTGAAGTAAGTATATACATTTAAAAGAACATTGAATGCATTCAACAGTTGATGATTGCTTGCACGTGTACTCGCAGGTCTTTACAGTAATTATATGTTTCATTTTGGATCATCTTGATGAAAAGTGCTTGACCTCTACATGCTATATTTATCTTTCTATATATTTATTGAAGTTCTATGCGTGTAACATCCAAATTCGGTTCGTGATAATTCTAAGTCACCATAACATAATCTTTCACTAAATTCACATCTGTTGTCTCCTGTGTAAATACTAAGTAGGCAAATAATGAAATAGGGGCGGATATAGTTTATTTAATAATCATAAAATAAATTTTGCATATCAGGGACGTCTTTCCAATATCTTTACGTGTGTAAAACCTCGCCGCAAATAGGACGTTTTAACTTTATAGATGGGTCGGATAATTATGCAATTTCGATACAACTCTACAAGGAATTCGTGCTTATTTCCAATAGCAGTTTCATGTACTTCTTTCGTACAACATGTCGTAGATTTATTTCCCTGTATTGCACGTGTATAGCATGAATGTATTGTGAGTTTCCCATTACTATTGTCTCACATGAATGAAATATAAATAAAAATATCAAGGACTGTTATATGCTCTAGATTTTCTTCTTATAGTTTAGCTAAGTTATTGATATTTGATGCTTGAATCTAAAGAGAGATAATACTTTTTTGAAACGTGTAATTTGATAGCGGAGATCTCTCTACAAGTTTTCCACATGGCAATCGATGACATGGTTTCGGGCGTGTGTATCGCCAGCTTTGAAGGAAAGATACACTCCAAAATCGAGGACAAGCACCAAGCGTGTAAACGGAGACCTTCCTACAAATCATTAATTTAAGCTATTCTAGGCTAAAATAGTTGGTAGAAGCAAGATTTAACCGTTTTTCCAACCGAGGACGTCCTCAGTTGGAGGTGTGTCCTCGGTACATTGGTGTGTAATCTCATGAATGTCCTCGATTTAAACCACACACACACACACACACACACACACACACACACACTTCCTCACACACACTTCCTCCCAACAAGTTTTCAGTAAGTCGAATATATTGCTAATTAAAATTTTGGAGGCATACAATTTTTTAGGCGAAGGACATTACTCATCTTTGATGGACTTCTACGTTTCCTTGCACCCCAACCCTTCTCTATATATGCTTAAACGTGAACATTGTTTATTAAATTGGTATCTATCAGACTTATATTATAGGCTATAAAAGGTACAAAGTCAAGGATGATGAATGCCACAAATGTTAATCACCTTGGAAGAGACAATAATTGGTGGTGGTGGTGGGGTGTCGCACAGATTTCCTGGTTGTATTTGATGAAGAACGACAAGAGGCGATCAGTCTTTTAGCAGATATGAAGAACGACAAGAGGCGATCAGTCTTTTAGCACATATCTGCCATTCTATGGGATAATGAAGGGATGTCTACATAAGAAGCTATGATCAAGCAAATCACACCGAATCAAATCACATTATGAAAACATCCAGCCTCATGTCCTGATGGATGGAGTTCACAAAAATAATATAATTAATTAAACCTGTACATGAAGACCACCTTTGGGGCTTCATGCAAAGACTGTATATAACATATACCATTGGGACTTCCTAATATTGGCTGCAAGATAGACCTGGACATTATATTGAAACAAACATATCCATCTTTTTCGCTTTTAACTTGAAAGGACATGTTAATTGCTATAATAATATTAATAATAATTGTAGATTATATATATATATATATATATATATATATATATATATATATATATATATATATATATATATATATATTCCCATCACATTGGAATCTATGCTCATTTGTGTTTTTCTTTTTTGCTATGAAGAGGTAAATATTAAACCTATCGAAATATAAGTCCTGGAGTTTAAAAAGAGGTTCCACCTGAATAGGATTTAATAGACTTCGATGTGTATAATACATAGAGTAGTGTGTTTATTGAGAAATGACTTTTGAACCCCGACTTGCAAATTAATATTGTGAAATATACTTACATTCTGCTTTGAATGTAGAAACAAGTTTCATCATTCGTATTGTTTCTCCAGTTTAATTGTTGTACATACCGGCCATTTGGCTGGCGACAGCAACTTGTTTTATCTGTGGTACTCAGTATAGGTTCCATATATGATAATTTCTTTTAAATTTGTGTCATTGTATTTATAACGTGTGTTATAGAAATGTAAATAAAGACATGTAAACCGCCACTTGGGCACTTTTCAGTTGGGGTTTAGTAAATAGAAGCTAACGCTCTAAATATTTCCGATCATTCTGTGTTCACATCCCTACATGGTCTTTTTGCATATAGGTTCTCGTACTTTACATTATAAATACTTTTGCAAAATAAAGCAAAATTCTTTCATAACTGACCATCACTGGTCGTTAGTATTTTAACTCACAACACGAAGAGTGTAAAAAATTAACAGGTAACACCGTGTTGCAAGGTACCATTCTATAAGTTTCTTGTGTCTCAGATGCGCTACATTACCATGAAAGCATTGTGTCCAAAATTTCTCAGAGCTGAATAACATCATAAAAGTAATTTCACAAGATAAAATGTTTAACTTGCTTTTTGTTTCAGATTGTATCATATGATAATTTTATATAAATTTCCAGAGCAGAAATATGTAGCTAAAGTTCGGATAGTAGAAATGACGGTTGATGAAATCATCACACTTCCAACATTAAAGCCGAGATGGATGTTGGATTCGCTAGTATTAAAAGATAACACAGGCTCTGCTCTCTGATTGGTACGAGTATTAGACCCTAACGCTTATTTACTATAGGGTAGAAACTGGTAGAATGGACTACTTCCGCCTGATGGAGTCGTATAGAAAGGGTTTGTGACCGTAATGGTGAAAATAAAAGTTAGTTCGCCGGACTGAAGTCATGCGATGGTCGTCCGAGAGTTATGCGTTGGTAAGTTACTGTCTTTGAATGGATATGTGTAGGTTTTCAGTCTTCTTGGGAATTTGAAGAGATAAAAGACGCGTGAGAAAAGTCGAATCGAGCGGTTATTTGGGATCACATTTGCACTCCTTGTGTTCATATATAGTACCGATAAGTGATTTCGTGTTGTCGGAGATTTCATCGTACTTTATTGATAAAACGTAAGACTCCTGTGGTTATATTCTACATACTAAAACAGATATTAATGTTTGGCGAAAGAGTCATTTTGATATTGAAGTAGTTTCCATTACACCCACGTAATGGCCGGACAAAATGTGGAGGGTTTTTGGAGTGTCGCTAAAAGTGAACATGGCGATGAACAAAGTTGTTTGCTCAACACCTTGACAACATAGAATAAAATAGCATAAACGTACCTGTCTTTTATCTAAATGAATTTATCGCTTTTGTTGATTACTATAAATCAGTTTTACAAATGATATGTAATAAAAATATGGACTCAGCGAAGAAAACTGATTATTAAAGGCTCTTCCATATAGTGATGTAAGAAGATTTAGCAAACTAATTACAATGTGGCCTTTGACCCATGTGATCTAGATCAGTTCCATCCCTTTTCAAACTGTACACTTGAAGATAGTCAATACAGTGGATATGTGTATAAGGGAACTTGATTAATTTCAAGATAGGAACACACTTGATTCATTTATTTACAATAGGTGTGGTCATCATAAGTATTATCACAATTATCTGAATCAATCTGGACTCGTAAGTAGGTTAGACCTAAGCAGAAAATGTTCTCTCCAACACCCCGCCTTTATGGCCATTGGGGTGATGTCAATATACTAGTGACATAGTAACCCTCCCAAGGACCACCGCAATTGGAAGAGATCCCCATAATTATATTTTGTAGGAGTAGGGGATGGAGTGGGGGAAGATTATATTGTTTCACGCCACTGCAAGATACGTAATGAGAAACTTTGCCATAAAAATAAATTAGGTTTCTTTCAAAACATTGACGCCAGTCTTTTGCTCTCACAAGCAGCTATATATGTGCATTGTTAATAATAAGTGCATGAAAAACGAGATTTAGAGAGAGCATGAACATTTTCTTTTGCGTATCCTTCCATTTAATGAAGGACAATAAATTGTCTTATCATATTTGATCTGACGTAATTTGTACATATTGAATGAAACGAACATAGATCAATTCAGTGAAACTGACCCTTAGTCATGAAATGTTATTCAGTCTCCAACAATATTAATTTATTGTCTAAATGCATGTCTTCTTTTTTTTTGGGGGGGGAGCGATTGACTATTTCCTTCTTTGGCCTTATCGTCTTAAATGTACAACGTCTCATCCATAGATAGACATTTTATACCCTAGAGTAAAATATGTTAAAGTCTGAATGTCATTTTAAGAACTTTTTTAGAGCAGAGTAAGTATGCATTTTTATATTGTAGATATGTTACATGGTAAAATAAAAAACTATATGCAACCTTTTATTTTCAACTGTGCCATCTGTGTTTCATTTTAGGTGCACAGGTACATTATTGTGCTTTCAATGTAAGTGGTTTTCGTCAATCGTTCTGGCTTTATAACACATTTACCTCTCCTCGAAACTGACAAAAATCAGGAATTCCGAAGGAAAAAATATTATTTTCGATAGTCTCTTTCACTGCAGACATATTTTAAAAAGGGTAAATGCTATCGTGATAGCAAAATGGAAGATTTCAAAGTTTATGAAACTCTACAGGTTTTTAAACTTTCCCGCTTGGCAGGGAACACTTTGATATGTAAAGTGGCATCAAACTGCGTGTCATTTAGAAGAAGTTTAATTGGTTCCCTTTCCTCAATCTGTTTACCTTAATAATGCATAAAAAGAAGAATTAAAAAAGCCATGAGGAAATTTCAGGATTCAATGCACTAAAGTGGGTTAGTGCAAAAGTTTGCACAGTTATATTAGTTATAATCCATCTCATTTAGTTTCAGTTCACAGAAGAATGTGCTTTTCAGATTGAAAATCATCCTCAATGGAACAACATAATTATATGATTTTATATTTGTAATTTTTATTCTGCACCAATCGCAGTTAGTACTTTCGAATATTACTTTAAAGACGTTTAGTAATTTAGTCGTAACAAAACTACATCTTATTAAATCCACGTGGAAGGCAATATAGTATATAATATTCCTCTTAAAAGAAGGAATTGTTACAAAGGAAGTGAACAGATACAGTATAGCTTCAACAGCTTCACAAGAAAAAATTAAATAGGAACCAGACACAAAAACAAAACAGTTACAGAAGTACAGCATTAGTTTACAAAAGAGTGACCAAAATAACTCATACATCAAATGGCAGCATCCGATGCCTGAATAAAAGAGTGTAACTGGTAGAACGAATACTTGGAATAATATGTGAATCTAACTAAAGTGCAAAATAATGTGCGAGATACTGTATATATATATATATATATATATATATATATATAGTTTAGATTGGTCATGATACAAATACAGCTGCCGCTGCAAGGGGATGCAGTTTGGTCATTATCACTCAGACAGATACCAGTCAAATTTCCATGCAGAAAAGTCTATCATGAACGTGGAAAATGTAGCAACGATATACATACATACATATATATATATATATATATATATATATATATATATATATATATATATATAGAGAGAGAGAGAGAGAGAGAGAGAGAGAGAGAGAGAGAGAGAGAGAGTTGACTGTCGAAATATTCATACGCAGCATGCCATAAATTTCAATCTAA
This sequence comes from Megalonaias nervosa, assembly GCA_016617855.1. Lineage (NCBI taxonomy): Eukaryota > Metazoa > Mollusca > Bivalvia > Unionida > Unionidae > Megalonaias > Megalonaias nervosa. The sequence continues at coordinate 11,592 of JAECUM010076282.1, forward strand.
AGAGTTTAAGTTGAACTACTGTGTAGATAGTATGTGTTACCGTGCCATCTCACTAATATACATGATTACACATTATATATTACCCAGCGTTGCTTGACCTAACAACATCTACCATATGAGCAAGAGAGTTAGAACTGATAGAATTGTGTGCTAGCGAAGGTGCGTGGTGCTTCGTTATATATACAAATACGGATTCCTGATTATTGATTAATAAAAATTGTAAGTGGCAAACAGAATTCATTAAATTGACTTTAACACAACAATTTACAACATTTGCTGTCCCTGCCTTGCATAGTGTTCCAATAAATTAATAACATACCGTTAGAAATCCGAAACAGTTCATATGGTATATGTTATTCCAAAGTGAAATATCTTGTATTAGAAAAGGAAATACCCATATGCTACATATTGAGCGGGAAAAATATTTTCAAACAAAATCAGGAGTCGAATAAAGTTGTATGATGAAAAGATGGCGATCGCAAAGGTAGACTAATATCGCTTTTCACGTTTGTGGCCCTAGATTCTATTGATTAAGTCAGGAATGAGTACGAAAGGATTTTATTTCTCTAGAGATCTGTAGGTTAAAAAGAACATTCATATGTAGTGATATCATTCTCAGTTATTTATATTCGCTTTTTGAATATGTAGGACCATTCATAATGAATGACTTAAAAAGTACATGTTGGAAATAATAAAGAAACGCAAGAAATCGAAAACTTCAACTGGCGATATTGGTGTCTCCATTTGTAACCAAACTAATTTCGTCGTGCAATTAGATAACAAGTCCGAATACGGCGCAGCAAAGCGTGAACCCTGCTAGTTATTTCGTTTCTCCACCACCTTTATCATCAAGTGCCTCAAGTAGTCATTGGTATCATAACTGTCATCCAATGCCAATTTATTACCTGCCGGACCAAGAACAGCGCATTTACATCCAAATGGACAATCTTTGCAGACTTTCTATGTCATATAAATAATCTATATCTAAAGTTAGGAGTGTCCACCAAAACTTTGATGTCACACAATATTTCGTGAAGTTAGACAAACAGATAACGAAAGGTGACTTAGGCATGCAGTTCTGGGAGGCTAAAAAGTAAATCCAGGGGGTGACAAGTCAATATGAAACTTGTGGAAAATTTCTGCAGTTTATAAGCAACAGGCAGGAAAATAAAAATAAAAAAAACAAAAAAAACAAACAGAGATGAGCAAATAACTGAATAGTATAGAAGAAACTCTAGCTAATATACATCGGATACTGAATAAATTAGGTAAGTGATATGCAAGTTAAAAGCATGAGAGACAATTTGGTATTTACTTTAATAGCTGAAACTGAAAATGACGATCGTTATCAGGAGTTATTGAAAGAGATTTGTTATGAGATGAGCTAAAAATAGACTCCCAAAACATTGAATTTGATTTGGTACACATTTCATCGGAATGGGGGCCATCTGTAGTTAAACATCGAAGGAATGGCGACCGGTTCAACTAATTACTGCTAAATTCTCTCTACAAGCATGGAGAAACTTTAAAACTACCAACACCTTCACATCACGAAGGGAAACCATATGGAATAAATGAACAAAATTGTTTTTGTCAGCGCTCTGGAAAGCAGGGGAAGATTTAAACTTGAGGGGTTAAACTTCTCGAATACAGAGTATAAATAGTTGGAAACTAATGAATGTTGAACAAGCAAAAGTATATATGAATTGACACCCTAATACTCTATGTCAAACATCATCCGGCGGACAGCTGATGTGAATACCTACTCTTTTTCTACTGCAGACTTTGATGTCCCATTCGAGGCCTCTCCAATATCTTCAACAATGCACAAGCTAAGTGACCGTAGAGGTGCATCACAAAAGCTGAGCATTAACCTGAATACAGACAGTCGCTAGAGTGTATTAGTTAATACTGATCCCTAATTTGACCCAGTAAGGGTGTAAATGTCTGGAATACAATATGAAACAAGCTTTTCTAAACGTTTGTGGTTCAAGGAAAAAGTTTAATTCTAATTTGTTTCGACGAACATCATTTTGGATGATCCCGACGTTTACTCGTTTTCCGATATTTTCCAGTTTTTCCAAAACACACTGTTGTTCATCAGCTTGAAAATGTTTTTCTCGAAATCAGTTGTCGCAATTGTTCAACGCTCTGTGTTTGCGTTAACGTATTCTCTCATCCACGGTGAATGTTTGCAGTTTAGAACACAACGAACTTTTTACAGTACTAGACAGTGTTCAACCGCTTCTCATAGACAGCAGTGGTGCATTACATATCGACATTTATCAAGTTTAAAACAAGTTGGTTTAAAACATTTGTTCCGACGTTATGTTTGACTTTCATTTCTAGATGCTCCAGCGACAACATATCGTCAGTGATTAGCATCGACTCTGCATATAACGAATATTCGTTGTGCTGCTCATGTAATTCTGCTGGATAATCAATGTTAACTTCAACAGTATGATCGTGTATCTTCTTATCCGTTTCCGTTAAAATCTTGTTAGGGGATATCCATTGAAGACTATGATATGGCATAGGCTAACTCTATAGATTGGCGTCAAGGCAAACTATGTAACATGATAATTTATCGTGAGTATAATGTTCTATATACCTGTTGCTTGCGCGAGCATGCTTTTCTGTTATTAAACATATCCTGCCCCTGATTCCCTTTTCAAAAAATAAACATAAATGGGGTCCTTTAACAGCCCAAGCTGCACTTTGCCGAGTTTTAACAAAGAGTTTCATTATAAGTAGGCGCTGAATAATTGCAGGCTGGATCCAATCCATAATTACGACGACTCACCTCTCTGAAGTTTTCGAATACCTCAGCGAGCAGCAACACATCTGTTATCAAATATAAATGACGACAACCGGCAAGTTTTTGGAAACCAAATTTGCACTAGACCGTTCTCGTTTATTTTTGTATTCGTTATCGCTGATTCCTTCGAGGTTTAGCTTTGAGTGATATTTATCTTTGTCAGGTAAACTTGTTTCATTGAACATGTGGCAACCATGGACTTATTCATACGTGTAAACACCTTTTTGTTTTAGTAAATATGAGTCCTCAACAAAGTGTTCTCTTAGATTGTTAAAACGAGTACTACCGGGAAAGAGCTCCTCAGGCGACGCTGCCTTAAACTTTTCGATGAATCTTTACTTGTTTTATGTCACTGACATATATTCTACATCATTATTAGGGACGAAACTTATCCTGCTGCTTGAATGCAATTTAGCAATTTCTATGACCACTTTTTCACCAAATGCTTGAAGGATAATATGAACGTCATATAATCGGAGATTATGGACAACAACTGGTATAAATTTCGGATACTTGTAGTGTAGATTGCTACTGCCATGTGGTGGACCAAGATAACATCATGTGGTATGGCAGTGAACTCTGACTCTGTCATTGCCAAGCTCCTTGTTGTATATCGAACAGTTTCCCGCTGTCCTAAAATCTTGCTCTTGCTGCGGCGTCAGCGGTATCATCGTTTTTGTCTTTTTGAAAATCTGTTTAATATTATTAACTACTTTAATTAGATTTTTTAACAACCAACCAGCAGGATTTTCAGAGCTTTACAACTTTTTCAACGACGGCTCAAACAACTTTATAAGTAACTATACATATCAGATGCCGCTAAACCTTGGTCGTTGACGATTCACCAAAGTCTTGCTATAAAACAGGACCGTTTATGGGTTGCACCAGTGATTAATAATCACCGTATATGATGAACAGGATCATTATCTATTGGTTGTAGCTTATGCATTTAATTTAAGTATAAGACCTGACGCGCAGTCAAGTCACCGATTACCATTCACCGATTACTTAATAACCAAGAAAATATTTTTTTTGTTTTCTTTTGCCAAATTTACCTGTAAATTACTAGTAAATTGCCATTTACTTGTGACATTTTATCTATGATTGGTATTAGCTTTACCAATTACAAATAATTTTACTATTGTATAGTGACACACAATGAGACCAGACGAAACAAGATTATCCGACGATGACCTTACTTAAATTAGGAAAAATGCGATGTACAGTGCTAGCCACATAAATGCTGAAGAAGGTTAGGGTTGGAATGGCTCGATTATGTTCGATATGGGGCAAATATCAGGGTGCCTTGAAAAATTGAAAGGCTTCGTAAAACACTTGATGGATATAAGTCTACATCTGCGCTAGTCAAGGTTCCGACAACCCTATCTACACCTTGGCAGATCGAACAGCTATATCTTAGCGACATCTATTGCATTTCATGCGTTGCCTCCCTTAGTATGTAATTCCAACTAACCAATAGCGTAGTTTATTGTACAATGGCCGAAAACGATGATGGCAATTGACCTAAAAAGATACCTTGTAAGTTTAACATGGAAAGTATGACTATGTACCAGGGAGAAGCAATTACGGGTCAATTGTGGTGAAAGATATTTGAGCCAACACGGACCGACACTGGAAAAGTGCTTATTTATCATTGTATTCAAGTTGTGTGCTCCCCTTGTCTCGATCACTGAGGAACAGTGTTCAAATTTGAACAACTTAATTTTGATTGGATGCCGTGGCGTATTTGCTTAAACGTCAACGATATTCAGCAAGCACTCTTTACCATCGTAGTCGCCGGCAACATTTGACATATCGGCAATGTCAATTGCGGATGTGTCATCTAACGCATTTGCAACGGCCTTGTTTCGCACAATTTGTATTAGGCCGGTGGAGTTCAGATGCAAGCGTCTGCACAATCATCTCGGGTGTTTTCACCATACGTCCTGACAGGCCAATTTCAAGTTTATTGTTTGCTCCAATAAGTCCCTAAACAAACATTCTGTCAAACCGTTCTCGTTTCCATATTGTTACGTGTTTCTAAGTTAGTCAAGAATCTTTTCATTGCAGCCGTATTTATCTGTACCGCTGAGGAGTGAGGTCACCACGTTCTCCTCATAGTCACGATACAAAAATATCATGCCTCATGGCAATTACGTCAATTGATTATAAGGTTCTTGTCCAGGACGTTTATTGATGTTTTCATCAAGTTGCTAATCAAGCGAATTATACTGTCTGGTGTATTTGTGCCCTGGTAATGTCCAAGCGCTGCTTGGTAGTGGCAGTTTTCCGATAGGTTTGTATATGTCAACGCCTGATCCGATAACGTCACGATGATTACAGCGCTGGCAATATGTAAAGATTTGAGCTCGTTCTATCTCTTTCGCAATCGCAGTTGCAGTGGTTCATTTACAACCATTTGCTTGTTAAATTTAGCACGGGGAATATGGCGCTGCTACAAAAAGTTTGCCAAGTGATTCTCTTAGTTTTGCAAACTGTTTTTTTTATAGAAGCACACTCTTTTTTCTTGCCACAAACTGCGCAAGTACTTTTGTTGACAAATTTATTTTTTGGTTGTTTCTAGGTTTTTTCTTAACATTCTCTGTTCTTGTTGGACACTTCAAGTAGTACGTTACCATATATTCTTGACATGTGCACACACTTTCTTGCTATTTGATCGTTAGCAAAACATAGACAAGAATCAAACTGAGCAATAAACCTGAGACAGCTAAAGTTTGGTCTGTCCATTTGTCTGATGAACGTGATGCAATAGTAACTACAAGCTTTTGTTCTCGGTAACTGAAGTTTATTTGTATTTATATTTGTTATGAGAACACATGGTAGATAATGTCGCTCGGCAAAAAACCAAACGTGTCAAAGTAGTTGTTTCCGTATAGTGCGCCCCAATGCGTACCAGATCCGTCGTAACAAATTTGAATGTTGATGACGTAGCTTGTAACAGCTTTTATTTTAGGAGGAAGTTGATATTTTGACGGAAAAAAAAAAAAAAACAAACTTCCATACATCCTCTAATTCCATCGATCTGTTTTGCAATTTTAAGGTTGCTTAGAGCCTCATACCTGGTATTTCAACTCCTTTTCTTGTCCAAGTCTCGTTCATGGTAACTGTAGACCTAGCCCTATTCACAGCAGATTTGGAAGTATACTTCTGGAAATTCCCGCTATCAGCGGCCCTATGAAACCTCCTGGCATCTGCCGTGTTTTCCCTTTTCATTGCACTACTTTTACGTGGACAGATGGTTTTTGTTGATTTATTTTTTGTGTGTCATTCTTATAAGTTTCTTCACATAAAATTACGCTGTTTGTTCGATACCACCTTCGGTCTCCTGACACCGTCGTTTTGGTCGTACCTTAAACAGCTCCCGATACGCCTGCCAGACCAAACGTTCCGAGCACTGGAAGTACCGTTTTTAACTAGTATTGATAGTGCTGGTCCTAGAAACCATTCTATTTGTACTATTTCCGGAGATCATGCCATTGTTATTATTTGTGCGGTTGATAGATTCAGTATGAAAGACTTTCGCGGTGATATCTTTTTCATTTGAATCGATGCCAAAAGTAATGATGTGTGATGTTTCGTATCAGATGTGCTAAAATCAATTTTTAAAGAAATTGCCTGTCGTGTATCAATAGCTATTGCTAGTTTTTTTTTTTAACTTGTCCGATTGTCAAACTTATTTCTTGTGAAATATATTTCATTCTTATTTCTTTTTGTTACGCAAAATAGAAGTGTCACCAGCCCATATGCGTAATATACTATTCCTGGTATGGTTTCCACGATTTTTGAAAAGATATTCCCAAAGTGACGACCCCATTATCTTACGTCGAAATAACTTTCGTTGCATCATTGTTATCGATGAATGATAGATAATTATTTTGGGAAGCAGGCGCCCTCACACCGAGTTAAGATGCAAATAATATGGTATCTGTTCGTTCTTTAAATCATTATAATGCTTGATATTTAATTTTCAACATTAAATAGATAATAAATCTCCTAAAAAGGATACATCTAAAACAAAGAGCCTGGTGGAACGTTTTGGTGAAAAACTATAGATTGTATGTCCTCTGCTTCCCTGTACTGAGTATGAGCCAAAAGCAATTGAACAATTTATCAAAATTGTACGCACATCTGTGATATTAACAGGCGTCTCACCTTTAAAAGATATTCTTTAGGCGGCAACCGACCCGTATTGTTAAAACAGCAATCCTCAAATCCTACCAATAGCCAAGTTAATTGCTACCTTGTGTTGTTATCAGAGATTCAGTCAGTGTGTTTAAGTCAATAACGTTGTACGCAGAAGGTGGTATTTTAATCAAACTCCAATCTCCTATTATGGAGCGAGATGAAGTGCCATTGGTGGTGCATATGTCACCGAAAAATTGGAGCTGTACGAGTCAATAAGTAATATTGTACTTTGCCTTTTCATTAGATGTGTTCGATAAAACCTCAACAGTCTGTCGGGCAAGCTCCCTACACTCAAATTAAATGACTATGAAGCACCTCGTATTCGTCAGACACCAAAGATCCATTCGAGGGTAGATAATCTATGATATCAACAATTTCAATATCGATTACAGCGCCAATGTTTCCTGCTTGTTTAGAGCGTCATTCGATCAACGATTTCAGCTTGGTTGTTAAAGATTTCTATACCAGATCCAATAATTTACATCGATTATTTTGGTCTTCATTTTTGTTTTGTCCAATCGTACGGTCTAAAGTCCATCCTCTGGCGTAATCCTTATTCAAAACGTTTTGTAGCGTCCTTGTAAACTTTAGCAATAACACCATCTGTTATAATCTAGTAATACCTATCAACATCTTCAATCATATACTGATGTGAACTGAACGTGGGCTTAAAATGCGATGCCATGAAGATGACAGACAAAAGCATCCTGGTCGCGTTCGTCCCACCTTCTAATATAATCGTAATTACTGTAAACATCACCAATAACTCGTGCATACTCATCTTGTGCTATTGCTGTAAAAACTTTTCTCAAAGATTATAGTGCATGATTTACGATCTCTTTTCTTGCTTCTACTGCTTTCTTGCTCTCACCGATTTTACCTGCTATTTACTTTGTTTTTTCCCTCCAAAGTACCGAGTACTCCTCGCTCAGTGAGCCTCTTAAGTTCGTCAGGTGACAGTTTGGGATCATAAGTTTGCTTGCTTTAAAAAATTATGGCAGTTTCTTCTGCGGTCAGCTGCTGACCGTGTTGCCCTTGAGCAAAATCAGCTGTTCGTTTAGTTCGCCTCTCAAAAGGTTTCGTAGCACTTCCTGTCTATCCATTGTAATTTATTAATCACCATTACATGCAGATCTGTCAAATCTTATGCAACTAAAAGAAATCATGGTTGTTTCGGCTAATTGATATGCGATAGAGTAGAACAAATTTTTCTTTTGACTCATCCCCGCTTTGCTCTCTCGTATTGTCTTGTACGCTAGTGTTATCGAGACCTGCAAATAGTATAAAACAACCAGTATTTCCTCGGATGAAACGACCGGCATTATTGTAATCTCCGCAAGATATATTGCATAACAGCCCTTCTTACGGAACAGACAAAAATACGAAGGCATTTTTATTTCACTGTTGTTTAGCAGAAAATCGTCAATACGACAATCGTATGATCGTTAGCATCCATTGGGACAACCTTGTTGGGTTCTCTGATAATACAATTGGCATCCGCAACACCAAGTTGTTGTTTTAGAGTATCATTATAGTCGCTGAGCAACTTATATTGACCTTGTAGAGGTAAACTCCATTGTTGTTTAAAATCCATTCAGCAACATGTTCATGAGCAAATTTGTATTACGCGATCTGGTTCGCCCGACAACGAGGTAATGAGAGCATGGAAGATTGTGTTTAGGTTTCTGTTTAAATACATTCTCGGCATCAAAATTAACAATGCTCATTTTTAAAGCAAATTATTATTTTATCTATGAAATACAGAAGTTAGTGTTAAAGTAACAAATAATTATAAGCAAATCAACATAAGCTATTATACAAAACTTGGAAACTTAATCATAAAGGAAGATTGCAATGGTAGTGATATAAAAGTTGTGCAGTCGGATTTTTACGTAACAAAATCCGGAGACAAAATGGCTGGTGAGCTTTGTAAGTTAGGGAAATATATAAAAACCTGGAAACAAATTATCCATCTGATAACCAAATCTATCACAAGCAGTAAGTGTTGCTCGGCTAAGCACTGTAAGCTATTATAAAAAAAAGCAGAAACGGATATACAATGTTAGGTACAATGCGATTTGATGGAGGCAAAAATAACAGAACTTCCCAAAAGCTATCCACCAGCGGAAAATTCCGATGCTGTCAGTGCTGCTCAGCTAAATGTTGCTGTAGCAGCAGTAAGTAATGAAATTAATGAACATAAAAAGACGTTTAATACAAACTAGCAAGAATCTCCGAGAGGACATCATCAAAGTCACAAAAAGTTAAACAAGTTTATCGGCAGCGACAGAATCAAAATCAACGCTCGAAAAAATCAACAACCACATTGTTGAACTTGAAAAATCTACGGCGGAAATGACCGAGAAAAGCAGCAAAAAGTTACAGCGATTTTGATGTTGTCTATAATGCTGTTGTACGTTTTAAAAAACGTATTGATACTACAACAGCTGCAGATACGTCGCTGGAAACTCGCGTCGTCAGACTTTCTAGATCGACTGGCTATCAGTTGTTTGATATTTCACTTGGAATATCACCGGTGCTCGCAGACCTTGCTGTGCTCAAGATAAATATGGAGATCGGAGTTGATACAGACCCCAGACCGATCCACGGACAAATTAAAGCGCTTAGCGAAAAAGTTGAGACCATTAAAAATATACAGCTACAAGAGTTCTTGTTGAATCATCGGTATGGACATGGGGTCAAGATTATGATATGGACTTACTGATTGATAATTCAGGTATATACAGGATTACTGTGCTCTCTCCTATCAAGCTGAGTTTTCAGACACAATAATAGGTAATAATTTGAGACAAGAAGGTCGGCTTGTGGAATCGCCGTCGTCACGTACAATAAAATACTCGACCAAATTCGATCGCATTCGCGAGAGGTCAAGTATGACATGGATGGCCTAATTATTGAATTCAGAGTCATAGACAGCATGTTATCGGATATTTAACCGATGCGGCTTCGATACCAAGACAAATATCAAGAGTTTACTGACATACCTAAGGAAGTTGGTTCTCGATTAAACTTAGATGCTGCTGGTTAGCAAACTATACGAAATTAAAAAATTTTGTGTAACAAAGATAAAGCAAATCTATCAAATGAACATTAACGAACCTATTGAAGAAATCACAAAAGAGAAACCTTAATAGCATTAACAAAAAGTAAACAAAAATAGCAGAGTAAAAGAAATCCTATACAAAATAACCCATTTGTTTCGCTCATCATCGAAATCTCAGGAACATGTTTTAAATCTGGGCCCGTCCGACTAAAGCTACCATTTATTAAAACAGAAGAAAATCAGTATATTAAACTATTGGATTTTCTAAAAGGATTATTGGTAAAAGATACAAATATTTTCATGACACCAACAGCAATGACATATATGCAAAAATAACAATTTATCTCGATGAATCAAACATTTGTTATTAATTTTATCCAGCAGCGCTAAATAAGACAAAAATGAAGATGTTGCTAACTCGAGGAAGAGTAGTCAACGGAAAAACTAAGTTATACTTGGACGAGTACGACGACGTAATCTTCCTGATAGCAAAGGTTGAAACATTGCTGATCGGAGATGAGATCAAAAATAATGACAAAGAAGAAGAAATAGAATCTGAAAAATTTATCTCAATATTTAGTTGCTAATAAGTATACATTCTATCTACAAGGAAAACTAAAATAGCAAATACATTGGATTGATAGTCATAGTAGATTACAGAGGACCTTTCAGGCACAGAATCGTTAATATTTGACGCATTTTCGGTTGAGCGGGGCTGCTGACGTTAATGAAAGCAAAATGTTGTCAGCAACCGGGTCAAACTGTAGACTGTCTGGCCAAAATAGCGAATCAAGTATATTGAGAGCAAATTAAGGGTTTTGTGCTAGTAACTCTTTCTAATCTACTAGAGTTTTTCTCGTTTCGTGCTAGACAAAAAGATATGTCATTTTTACATTTCCAAACTCAAGATTGTACATGTAATCAATTAATGAATACAGGTAACATACAACGTTGTATCTTCTTAGAACGTGTTGGCGAATTTTTTAATCCCTGTTAAGCATTATGCTATGATATCACATTCTACATTCATTGTATTTTATCTTATATAACTCAGAAGTTGTAAACGCTACAACCTGCTTGTCATCAAATCTTATCTTGTTTTGGCAAAAACATACGTTATAGTGAGTAACTACCCATCAACGATTGGCGAACTTTAATTGTTCTTTTATTTTCCAATCATTCTCCTTCTACAGGACAGCAAATTTTCAAAAACTGCCTACAGAGTTTACCAAACCATTTCCATCAACATACCAAATATGAATAAAACCATTCGAACATGAACAACAATAATGAACCTTCAAAAGTGAGCAACAGCAACAGTCTTGTAAAAATGAGCAACAGCATCATAATTTTAATTTTGCAGCAGCCTTTCAAGCATAACCAACAGCATTTCAAACGTAACCAACATTTTTTCAAACAGGAATAACAAACTTTGTCACAAGTGTACAATTTCCTTTGGCAATTTTTACAGCATTCACCGCTTTTACAACAATTACATTTCTTGATACAGCTGTCAGTTACGTAACACGAGCAGCATGTGCAAATATTGCAACAAATGCAACTCGCAGCAATTCTGCGACACCTTTCTGAACAAATATTACAGAGTTCATTTATAACAAAACAAATATGGATAGCGAGGTGAAAAGAACAGCTAAACATCTTATATTATACCTTGCATCAACGACTACTCCAATCACTGAAATTATAATAAATATACAACCAGCTAGGAAATTTCGCCCCGATCTTCATATGCATTTAGTGCACATCTTTCCTGCATCGTACCGAAATTGTGAATTTAGAAGATCCCTTAATATGATATAGAAGTAAACAACTAAGCCGAAAGATTGAATTCCTATTAGCCAGACATTATTAGTAGAAGAAAGGTCATCAATAGCAGTTGAAAGGATGACCAGTAGTAGTCGTAAAAATTTCGGTAAACAGCTAAACATTGACTGGGTACAATACCTATCTAAGGTTTCAACCTGTATACTATTCTTCTCCTCCGCCACACAGTCTCTGCATAAATGTTCGCAATTGTTTAAGAAAATGTGATATGGACTACTATTCTTTTTCAGTTCTTTAACGTTGTTGATGACCTGCTCACCTTTATACTTTGCATACTTATGGTCGATTTTGTAAATGCCCATTTTGTTAAAATTAAATTACTCAGTCACCGAGTCGTTGATTTCTGCTTTGTTTTCATTTGATTCAGTGAAACCCGCAAAGGGAAAGTTCTCTTCTCCATTCTGGGACACATCATTTAGTGGTATTTTTTTATTTAATATTGCATGGTGAAAACATAAGTGCATGTATCCACAGCAGCCGCATTTTATAGGCCTGGTAAGATGGTCTCCCTCCTGCAAATTGTTTACCTCTGAGTCATCCAAAAGAATTTCTTCTTTACAGGTACAAATTATAATTCCTGGAATAAATAAAAGGCCACATATTGTCTATCCTATGTATCTTGCATCCGACAGTGAAAGCTTTTTTTATACCTTTCATCACACTATCCAAGATGACAAGTGCGAGACCTTTACTGGTCTGTTTACATCAGTTCCGTGATTACCTAGTAGTGTTCGTTTATAGAATGATATTTAATGTCGACCAATCGATCGATCGATCGATCAGTCGAAAGATAGAGACAGAGAGACAGGCACAGATACAGAAGGGACAACAGTTGCAAATTTAAAGAATTTATTGGGTTGCGACGAAACTTCGCTTTTTCCAGTTATAACAGTATACTTATCAGTAAACACAAAAGAGCAACTAAGCAATTATCACTTCGAAAAGCTTTAATTATTATGTGATAAGGTCGTTATGTCTTTGTAGGGCAATATTACTGCAATATCTCTAGTGTATAATAGTAAATACAAATATCATGCTTGAACAATTCCGAATAAATAACTGATCATAAAAACAATTGCAGTTTGCATTCTTACTCATGTGTTCAAATACAGGATGCAATCTCAATTTTTTATTTTTTCCAAAATATAGGATTAACCATATTGCAAAGTTTATTGATCCATTTATTCCGTCGAAGAATAACATTAGTTAATCACTAACGTCTCTTGGAACAGTGTCTATCAAATATGGCCATGCTCTTTCAATACATACGAGCCATAACTTCTGCACAAAGTAGTGTAGGGTACTCCGAAGACACAGAGCACGTTGAGATATTTTGATATTGATGATTCGTGTGATATTGCTGGAATAGATTGCATGTCTTAAGGAGGAAACATTATGTCTTTGCAGTCACTGTTAGCTTTGCGTTTTGACGCGTTGGTGATATAGTTCAACACATTCAAACTATTGTAAAAGCCACCTGGTTAGTTAAGTTGCTTCATAGTAGGATAAAAAGGGAAAACAGATTAAGAACCACCTGAATATTCTCAAGACCACAGTTGATACATTTTTGTCAGTTTCAATTTAAATATTGGTCTGGAAAGCTTTCTAAACAATCTATTTATATTTAAGTGTAAGTTCCCGTTTTTTTTACAAGAAAATGGGATGGCGGATAACTAATATACATCGAAATATTAAGATTCAATTTTCTCTTTTTTTCATTACTATAAACTTTTACGCCACAACCATTATAAATGAGTTACAGTGCGCTGCTTTGATATGCGTTAATATTACAAGAACTGTTTCAGCAGTTTCTATAAACAGCACTTTAACTTGTACATGTTGTAAGCAGTTCAGTTTTAAAACGCCTTCAACACTGTTGGAAGCCGTACGCCAACAGTTGTTGTTAAACACAAAAGAATAAGTAATGCTTAACCCATACAATCATACAACATATTCACCGTAACGTTTCGCAAAATGCCACAGATTATGTTAGCTAATTCATGCTGAAGGACACACGGTACTAATTGTATGGAAAAATGGGAACCAGTCTGGAAATGGGTGAACCTAAAATAGAGTGTATATTAGTTTAGGAGAAAGAATCTTCTGAGAGCTTATCATAGTTGTAACGTAAAAACAATAGAGACATTGTTTTCTTGATGAAATTTCAGTCCATTAACAGTCTTGACTTTGGAAAGCTGGGTACTGAAATTAGAACCTGACTCTTTGGTGCGGATTTGAAAGCACATGTTTTAAACATATGTAGGTCCAGAAAATGCCGCGGCTCATATCTCTTTCTCTACACAGAAGCTGTCATCCCGGTTTCATCTAAACTGATAAATATAGGTTTGATCATGAGCACTCTGAAACGTAAATTTATTGAATTTATAATATCATAGTGTTTGCATAGGTTTACTATGGGAACTGAATTAGTACCGTGAAGGAATAACAGTTTAAGAAGTAATAGGAATTCTGGTGCAATTTGTTGATACTTATTAGGAGTAATTTTTTTTTTTGTTATTCTTTTACTCGACCATTTATATTATTGTTGGGCTACTATTATGTTTGCAAATTTTTGCGCAAATTGTTTAATATTTTTAGTGCGATTTGTATATTTCTTCTGCACATATTTTAGGTTTTGAATGTAACACTTGTTATTTCCATAATTATAAAAATATTCTAATTAGGTTAAATTATATAAATAAATACAAAGTCAAATTATTTTGATAAAATAAAAGTAAAATATATATATATATATATATATATATATATATATATATATATATTATAAAATAAACAATACCAACACGTAAAATGTGTGAACGGTTTCGCTTTATTGCTTCATCAGACTGAATTCAAACTGAATTCAGTATCATTGCTTACGTCATTAAATACGTTTTGTTTCAAAGTGATTGATGTATAAACAATATGACATAAACAAGATGACGTCATACTTATATTTTCAACCTAATTGTCTTATTTTTGAACGAATAGTTGACACGGAAATATGCATACACAGCACATATTATTAATATTTTAATACACAAAAATACATAAAACTGGATCTTAAAGATAAATATATCTCTATTGAACATTATCACAAACATTTATATGAATAAATAGAGATAAACAGTTTTATTAAAATTTTGTTTATGTATAATGCATATTTGAATAGTATATAGACACTGCAAGATAAACTAAATTTGACCATTCGATTCTATCATCGACAATCCAGATATTTGTATCAGTAATAGTTAGTCCTTGTGACGAATGAATCGTTATAGTATATCCTAATTTCCACGCGGTTTTATCCATGATCAACGCGCTCTCAACAACATCAACATCAACCAAAACAATATCATTTAATACAAGATTTTGTTTTTCATTTGTTCCTGGAATCTCAACTTCAACGTTCTGTCATCGAGTATCTGCTGGGCAATAACACAATGGTACAGGTAGATTTGAAAATTTTTCTTTATGTAACAAAAATAATTTCTCTTGCAATTCATCACGAACTATTTTTCTACTTGCAACTATTAAATCATTTGGTCTCCATAAATTCCAAAAATCATTCACAGGAGTTTCCGGAATTATTTCACGCATGATATCACATTGTATTCTATCTGGCTGTAGTCTGATTAATCTTATAAATTCTTTCACGGTATCATCAAGAGCTCTATGATCATCGGTTATCTCCTCATAGTAATCCACAAACGTTTTTAACCACTCGTGTGGAGACTGCACAACAAAAGGTTGCGGTTGACCTTGATCGTCGCACATCATCACAGCAGCATCTTTTGTTAGTAACCAATTAAGAAATATTTTTAATGTTTCTAACGACACCGTACAAATTTCGTCCCAGATCATAATTCGGGGTATACATTTTTCACCCATTCGCTCATGTGTCCACGTATCCCAGCACCATCTGAAGAAACCATGATAAGTTTGAGATTTTACTCCTCGTTCATTTATTTCTCCGGCTAGTCTGTGTGGAGTGTCATCACAATCATATCAACGGAGTTCTTCAAACTCCGACGAAATAATTCAATGGCACGTGTTGTTTTTCCAGAACCTACAGGACCATTGAGATGAACGGTTTTATGTCTGGCCACAGGATCAAACACAGATGGTGCCGATGATTTTAATATTTGATTGTCATTGCTGTAATATATTTCCTTGATTTTAACGTCTGCAGATTCGGAATAATCAAGGATATTTTCTTGTTTCATTCTCCATGATCCCTATTCGTCATTGCCGAGTAATGGTTTTAGCAAATCTGTATACGCTTTATTTATATAAAATGAATCCGTGGCAACTCTGACCGCGTAACGAGGGAATCTGTTTATCATCGATAATAAATTTATGGAAACGTAAACGAGCATCGAAGATTTTAAATGAGTGAATTGCGGTGACTCACCATCAATATAACTCACGATTGTACCTAATTTAGTTCCATTTGATAAGTAAGCATTACTCCGACTCACAAATGTGTTTTTTTTCCGTTTATCGGCAATTATAAAATCGAGTTCAGCATGGTCATATGATCCTCCTTGAGTAAACTTACCAATTATTTTCCTACCAAGATCTTTTGCAATTTTATTTTCATAATCAATCATATCAGGATTTTCATCCGGATTTTCATCAGGGGAATATTTCTTTTGCTGTGGTAACCAAACTTGTTTCTGCGGACGATACGATATAATGGCTTCGTTTACGTTCAACGACACTAAAATTCCAGTATCAAGCATATATCGTAATAGTACTATTGGAGCCCAATATTTTTCTGAGAAATGTCTTCCAAACCAAACATAAATAATCGGATGCAGATTTTCCTCAAACTCAAATGACTATACAAGCAAATCCAGTTAAGTCAAAATTTGGTAAGAGTCCGTTTATCGCAATTCTGGTCATCTCGTGTGTGGGATGTCCAAATCTTTTAAAGTATTCAGAACATTCTCCGTATCCAAGAAAACTTCCAGGATAACACGCTATCATATCAACCGATATAATATCTTTATAATCGTATTTAGTATTCCACAATCCGCCGTGTCCGTATTCGACACAACTGCGCTGGACATCAGCGAGAAATTCTAATCGTGTCGTTTTCCATGAATTTTGTTTCTGAGCAGCGTGTGCAGCAACTGATGGAACGGTAAAACAGTTGCTTAGTAATTGTTCGATCCTGACATTATCGTCCTTGAGATCGTTAAGGGGGGGGGGTTATTTCAGAACAGTATTTTTCATTTCTTCGTGGAGTGATTCTCTGCGATAAATATCACCGTTAGGTCGTACAAACTGATCAACGTATCCAGATTCTGAACTTCGATATAACCACACAGACACAGGGTTACTCTTACTAATATCATTGATAACGTTAAATACATAATCGCTGTAAAAATTTAACCGTTCTATCTCGTGGAAATATTGTTACCGTGGACGTCCATGCGTGTGCGATATGATCAATGATCGTTACAGGAGTTCCATTTTTTGTATCTTTTGGTTTGTATAAAATCTCTCCTGTCAATGTCTTCACCGTGATCGGAAATCCTAATTCTTTTTCTAGTTTAGGAACGTCGCTGATAGATGCTCCGGTATCTTTAACTGTTTCTGCCCAATTATTTATTTTTTACGTCTTAGATCAGTTAAACCGTTTCCTCGTACTGCGTTTGTAAAGTGTTCTGTAACTCGCTCAGCTACGCAATTTAAGCGTGAAAATTTCATTGGTTTGAGATTATTAACCCTAGGTTTATCATTTAGCGGATATATCGCATAAACAACTGCAGTTACAGGATACTCTCGTCATAATACGGTTTATCAATACCAGTCAGTGTTCCTGGTTTGGATTTTTTATTTAACATAACAGTATTATTTCCAGTGTGTCCTGACTGTGTCAGGCGGACAGGGTCACGTTTATCACAGATAATCCAAGTGTCATCATCTGTCTGCACAATAAATTTTACCAGAATAATATATCGCTGATTGTCGAGATAGTTGATAATATTTCTTCCTCATTCGTCATGCATTCTGACATCTACAAAACCGCTGGTGTCGGCAATAATTCTGAATGTTGACCAAGTCTGAGCCACACCATCGTTGCGAAATTCTTTCTTGGCTTCACGGATACGATCAGTTATATCGCTATTTATCAAAGCTAGATCTTGCATCGAAAACCTAAATTTAGATTTTGGTAGTTTGTCAAGCTCGAATCTTGCTCTGGAAGGTTAAATTACGGATAATGTCTCAAATTCCTCCATACTATAATTAAGCAAATGTATGTTTAATTAGATGTTAATTATATATATAATGATTGAAGCAAATAACAAATACAGCTGGTTAATGATAGGATTTTCTCTTCCTTGTAATAAATCATGCGTAAATGAATTCTGTAGTTGCCATATGCAAAGTTTTCGCAAAGGGACTCTAGGACCGAAACCGTGTTTACGATGTGGTGTTGGGGTCAAAGGAGAAACACGGCTATGTGTGCAATGCGTTGGTAAAAGATACAGACAGCTGAAACGATATTATGATAAGAAATATAATAATGAATCTCCCGTAAAAACAGCCGAAGACTATCTCGCTAAATTTTCAAAATAATCATTTAGACAAATAATATTACTATATAAATGAAGCAAAATGAATTTGTTAAACATCCAATAATTAAAAATTATGAAGCGTCTCGTGATGGTGTCATCAGAAACTGCAGATTAAAAACAGCAGTCAGAAATGTTGATAATACTGGTTATTTCAGATTTAATGCTGGAAAAAAGATATTTATCTAATAGGTTCATATTCGAATGTTTTCATGGGTTCATCGAAGATGGACTTGTCATTGATCATATTGACGGTAATAAAATCAATGATTCTTTAGGAAATTTACCAATTATTACACAGAGTCAGAATACTGCATGTGGAAATACTGGGAGATGTTTGGAAAGAGAACTATTAAATCTACAAATATAGAGACTGGTGAAAAGAGAATTTTAATTCTATAAACGCAGCTGTTAAATATTTTGGTATTCATTCGAGATCAGTACAATATGTGGCAGATAATATAACCAGATCGGCATTTTCAAATAAATATGATCAGCGAATAAAATTTAAGTACGCTACCACTTTTGAATAAAGCAAGAAAATATTGTAGTTGACGAAGCGAGATAACTCCGTCAAGTAAATCTCTCTCTGATAGATTAATTAAGCAGTTGTCTCCCTTGTACTGCGTACTTGACCACACATTTATATTTAGTAATATATATGTCTAATCCCTCAAACACTGATGTCTGAGAAATCTACATATTTCATATGATCAAGCACAAAAATCTCAGTTCCGTGATTTTAGTCTTTGACGTTGTCAAGATGATATTGAATTCCGTGATAAAATCACGGCGAACCGCGCTATAGTAGATTTCTCAGATTTCACATAAGCCGTGTGTGCGGTAGTCATTATAATGTTTTTTTGTCTGGACTGCATGCGGATAGAACTGGAATAATATCGATCCAACGCATTTACTATAACAGTTCTGTTAGCCTGAGAATACAGTATCTTAACCACGTTTGAAATGGCAGAAATGTGTAAAATTGCAGCTTTCGCGATTCATTTTATTTAGAAATCTGGTAGTATATGATAATCACAGAATCTGGTGCATATATGTATCGCCCTTGACATCGTCACGGTGACAAAGTCAGGGCTAGGTAACTATATTATTATTTTTGAAACATGCATTTATAACCGAAGCCCATAGTGTAGTGGTTAGCGCGTCTGGCTCTCATACTAGAGGTTTTTGTTCGAACCCTATGAATGACACTGTGGGTGGTTTGACCCTGGGATGCCAATTTTTCTAATATAATTGGGGTAGTTCCCCTGTGTACACCTCCTCTCGCCATGTCACACAACGTGGTGAGTGTGTTTTGCACTCGCACGGAGTTTGATTGGGGGGGTGTACATGAAAATTGGAACTCCCCAAAAATAAACAACAGTATGATGGCAACGAAGGGACCTCGTGGAATGGTAGACCGATCATCAAAGCTGTTGTTTATTTTTGTATTTATTCAGAAATATATCTTTATATATTTATATTAATTCAGAAATATATTTTTATTTATATTATATTATATTATATTTATTCAGAAATATATCAGAAATGTATTTTTATTAATTCATAATATATTTTTATATTATTTATATTATATTTTTATTAATTCATAAATGTATCTATATATTCATATTAATTCAGAAATTATTTTTATTTATTTGTATTATATTATATTTATTCACAAATATATTTTTATTTATTTATATTTATTCAGAAATAGATCAGAAATATATTTTTAAAAATTGAGAAATATGTTTTTATTTATTTATATTATATTATATTTATTCAGAAATATATTTTTATTTATTTATAAATATTAACTCAGAAATATCTTTATATTAATTCAGAAATATATTAACTCAGAAATATATTTTTATATTTATAAATATTCAGAAATATATTAATTCAGAAATATATCTTTATATTTATTCAGAAAATATTAATTCATTTATTCAGAAATATATTTTTATATTTATAAATATTTATTCAGAAATAAATTAATTCAGAAATATATTTTTATATTTATAAACATTTATTCAGAAATATATTAATTCAGAAATATATATTTATATTAATTCAGAAATATATTAATTCAGAAATATATCAGAAATATATCTTTATATTAACTCAGAAATATATTTTTATGTTTATTCAGAAAGATATATTTATATCAATATTTATATTATATTATATTTATTCAGAAATATATTTTATATTTATAAATATTTATTCAGAAATATATCAGAAATATATTTTTATATTAATTCAGAAATATATCAGAAATATATTTTATATTAATTC
>JAECUM010076283.1:0-14317 GCA_016617855.1 Megalonaias nervosa
TATACATTAATTTACTACCAAATAATTAAACAAAATATTCTTTATCACTTGCAGCGATATAGAGTTATTAGCTCTAGAAATAACTTATTGTCTGGCAAGGTCAAGTAGCACATCCTTGTTCACAGACTCTAACCTTTAATGGTTTGGATTTAAAATATGCTGTCCGCTTCAAATGACATCCAAAATGTCCTAAATCTTAATCTTTTCAAAGTACAATTAAACTTCCGATATAAACTTATATGGAAACCGTATGTTTAATATCTCTGAACTGATATGAATACATACAGATCTCGGACGACCCCCAACTTCTCTTACGACTTTAGGCCTTGAAATATGTAACAGACAGGAAATCAAATCAACAATGCAATTAAAATTCAGCAAACATTTATTTCCCCAGTTTACAAAGTGAAAATTAGAAAAAGACAGTATTATGATGTCAAATTTCAAATAATAATAATTCTGATATCAAAATGTCCAAAATAATTGAATGTTCTACATTAATTCCAATAGTCTTGAATGACCTGGTATCTAATTAGTTTTTAATCTCCTGTTATGCCATTAGTCTTGAATGTCACTTAACGTTGCACGCAAAAGAATGTTCTGGAATCCAACGTGAAAACCAGTTTAATCCTAATCAAGGCCAGCACTGGAACTCAGATGCTAATAAATATCTCGTTTCCAACTTACAATCATGATAAATGTAAGGCATGCACAAAGTCAGTATTCAAAAACTCTATTTACAGCTTACCAACATGACAAAATAGGGTACACATTATACATTCAATATACATGATACGTTCCATTTACCTGCAGTGAGAACCTATTTATTCTATTACTAAGTTTCATATAAGTTCTACAATTCCCTTATCTGCTCTTAGTTTGGAATGAACCATGTACGTACCATGTGTACCTTCTCCGTCTGCCTTACTATCGAAAATAAAGAATATGGCTTCAACATAGATGTCGAACAAAAAATTGACTTGGTTAGTTAAATTCAAAGGAAGAAATTCATTTTAATAACTTCTGCCTCTTGATTGTAGTTACTTTCTTGAATATCTTAATATCCGTGCGATTGATTGATCGATGCATCGTGTTTCATATTATACATGCTGGTAATTACTTGCGTAGTCAAAGGTTAATATAGATGCATTGTTACCGTTTCTTTCGCAATGGAAGTGTACCATATGTATGGATTTTGGAAGCCTGTATTATCCCTGTTTACACTGCATGAAATTAACGCGACTAGAGTATAATCAGTATTCCATTATAGAGATGTATAAGTTATTTCATATTTTCTAGACACAATTGAACACATGAATTATTGTTCCAATATACGTAATCATATGGCTGTTGCATGATTCAAGTTGAACGTTGCCATGACGAACTAAAGTACATTGTGGTGTACTTTGTTTGTAAAAGTGACACACAAACTTCATGAGGTCGAAATTGGTTCTTATATAATAGATATGAGACAGATTAAAAGTGCACAATTCAACTAGAAACATCACAAAAGTTGTTAAGACACTATTTGAAATGTATGAGGATTGTACAAATATTTACTTCTAAATAAACTAATAAGATAGTCTCGCACCAAGAATTTCTATGCTACTTTGCAGTAGGATTTAAAAATAAGTTATCAAAATAATAGCATCCATATTTTCTTGCCAACTGTCGTACATACATTCAAGTTTGAGAAATTAGTAATTGAAAAATATTGAACCCATTTGTACGCCAATGAGCTGATCTCAACAGACTTAATACTCTATTTTTCAACTGCCCCAACGGTATACTGGTTCCATGGCTCTAACGCAATTAGTTGTCTAATACCTTAATCGAATTCTTATATGGTTTTTGGTAGGATAAAGGAATGCGTTTAGCAATATTCGTAAGTCCCTTACTAATTTGTCAGGAACGAGACGTTTCATTCTTTTATGCAGAATCTTAGTTTATTGTATATTCAGTGCTGAGTAAATGCCCTTTAAACGTCGTTTAAGAAGGCACTTAGAAAGCCAATAGAATGTGTAGTGTAGTCCTCTCTAATATAATGTGTTTACATTGCATAAAGTGTTAGCGCTTACACAAGCACAAAACAGGTTCTGCAAAGTCACAGATTTGTAAAATAGGATGGCAGGAGAGTGAAGATGATGCACAATATCTGTCTGGAAAACATATATCCCAATCACACTATAAACACGTATCCGTGGAAGGTGCTCGGTCAATTGCACGTTTATTTGTGGCGACGTTCATATATTGTACGACAACGGATAATAAATTCGTATTAACTGTTTCATGCCCGTGACGTGGCGTGAACACTATTTCAGACATGAACATATTCTGAGGAATAACCATACTAAACACATTTGTTAGGTGTTTTATTCCCTTACATGCGCCACTCAAGTGAATAAATTTAACTGCCAATCAGAATCATCATTGCCATATCTATATTGACCTAAACGTTGAATTAGGTATCATCCTTTTCACTCTCAATTCTTGTTTCTACTTGACAGTGTCGGTCATTTTCATTTATTACGGCTGGCCTATATATGCCTGAGAGGTCGACATCAACCCATCAATGTTTTAGCAGGCAGTACCGAGCTATGAAGATCAATCACAATCGTTAGGCAGGTATAAATCAGATTCGTTAGGCAAATTTGAAGAACCTCTACTCAAAATGATTTATACGGACGAATAAGGCCTTCATATCTGAAATGTTTCTCATTTGCACTCTGTATATAAAGCTTACACATTTGCATAATGCCCAGTCTATAAAGAAATACATGTTATTATTAAATGATTTTAAACCAAGTAACAGATAGAAGCGAACAGAACAAATTTATTAAAATCAATAATATATGTGTTTATATATGTTACAAAGTGAAACTTTGAAATGAACGTACGGTGGCGTCAATTAAATCCAAAATAATCCTACAACTTACAAATCAGGTCCAAAAAAATTGAGTGTTCCGAATGAATTTCAATATTGAATGCAATGATGTACCAATAGTCTTGAATAGGTTCATGTGCCATCAGTCTTGGTGCATCACACTCTTATAGCCCAGAATGGTTTTGAATAAATTTACAGTAATCCCAAGATAGTGATTTTGTCCAGAATGACAATGACTATTTTTTCACCCTTATTCACGCTAGAATCATCAAAATTAGTACTCGACTTTATTCGCACCAAAAAAGCATTAAGGAAACAACACAGAAGAAATTACATTATAGATAAGTAAACAACCCGGTGAAAGCTATGAAGCAGGCCAGACAAACCCGAAAAGGAGTTCGATCGCTACAATTAATGTTACTTGGAGTCTGAGAACGCTGTACGAAACATGAAAACAGCCGAGGATGCTTATCAGAAGGACTAGTATAGGTTAGAGATTCAACGACAGGGTGAAGTTTCATCGACAACAACATGTCAATCTACCTGGATATCCGTACATCATGACTGCCAACAAGGAGGGAAACCACAGGAATGGATTTCGGTTAATATTGAAGAAAAAACCCAAATTCTGTATCATACAGTGAGAACTTGCTAGCGAGATGATTTTGATAACCTCCTTGTAGTCGAAGATTCAAAACATAGCCATTGTTCAGTGTTTGGTTCCAAAGAACCTAGAAAACCCGGAAGATAATCACAATTTTATGAACACTTGCAGAGCGTGATTGAAAGATAACCAAAGAGAGACGTCCAACTTAATATGTTTGATATGAATGCACAAGTGTGTAGCTCCAACATAGGAGGGGAGATTATCATGTTTAAAGAAGGACACGGAGAGATTAATAAAAGTTTATCGCTTAATACGCCTGAACAGCCTTACGATTGGCTGGACAGTTGTATCCCATCGTACGATTCAAAGGGATACATGATATCCACAGATTCAAGAATAGAATCGATCAAGTGGTTCCTGCAGATCGATAAGGGTGATGATGATGGCAAACGTGACGATTAGAATCAGAAGCAGAATGAAAATGGACCTACATAAGAATCCACGATATTATACCCACAGAAAGTTGAAAGGTTCCGCTCCAATAAACTCCATGTTCTGGCTGATTTCGATGATGGCTGTACGTAAAAGACGTGGGAAGAGAAAGACGTACAATCACATCAACCTGTGAGGAGAAGCTGTTATTCACAGGACGGAATCTCAAGAGTTGGCTGTCAGATGATATAATTTAGAACACTGAAGACATAGGAGAAATCAAGCAAAGGTGTGTACAGGAAAGGACAAGTGCACGTAAACAGGAGGAATACAATACAAAGAATAAGGAAGTCAAGGATGAAAGGTAAACGGTAACTTGCCGACAATCTTGCCAAAGATGCGCAGAAACCTACAAATATAAATCACTTAAGAACCCTATACTTCACATGACAACAATCGGGCAGGAAAACAAGAACAAAAAGACAGCGCAGATGGGGTATTTTCTGAATCAACTGGTCGAACAGGTCAACACGTGGAACGAGCATTTAAGCAGCTTGGTAATAGGCACTCCTGTGGAAAAACAGCCACGATAAACGAGCGAGAGGATCGGAGCATCACAAAATTACTCATGGCCATGGAAGAGGTCATACAGGCAATCATGAAAATCACGAGTGGTTAAACCCCTCGTCCGGACAGCATCCAACCAGAGAACTTAAATGTTCACGCCTTCTACAGGAAATATGGGGAAATAAGGGCGTGCCATAAGAATAAAGGAAGTACTACGTTTTCAACGATTCAAAAAGGACCAGGTCTCCAGCAGATTCCAGGCTGAAAGAGGAACAAGCGGGATTAATGGCTGTGTGGTTGTATACAGACCAGATAATAATACTTCATTTATATACGTGCTGGACCTTAGTTGAAAGAAATTTTCAATGACTTATGTCTTTTACTTATGACCTTGTTGACTTTTGCCGGGAGAAAGCATGTTTGAATCATGAAATTTTATATTCTTTGTACACCAAAGAAGGTGAATGTTGTATGCATTATATGCCTCGATAACATAATTTAAGCATCTGTGTTCAATTCATAACAAGATGGAATACTCCTTGGATTATGTATCATATCAGACTCTGACCAGCGCAGTTTGCATGAGGCATGCATATGTTCATTCAGTAACTGACTTTCCATATTAATGACAATATATTGTGCATTGTTATTAACTGATGATCAAAATGTTAACTCTCTTTTGTATATATGACTATAGGAAATAAATTACCTGAGTCCTTGATTTATGTCTTTCTCTCTTAATGCCTCATCTGTTATGGATAATGAAGTTAATTACTCAAACACGAACAATGCATGCAATACTTGCTGTCACTCCTGATTTATTTAAAGTTCCTGACTTTTTACAGTAAAAGCATGGCTTCTAGTGATAAATTCTATTGCAGATTTTAAGAACAACGGCTTTACATAAAGTAATCCATTTTGGATTAAATAATTACAATTATTCAACCTTGATATTTATCAAAAACAAATTTGCATTCCGTTTACTCTCTAATAATTACTGGAAATTGACCGTCTTCCCAAACATTGCAGTCCCTCCATGACGACATTTACAAACAGACCAAGACGTCTGAAAACTCTGGTTTTAGTACGCTGTAAAACAACCGTCAGCTCATTGCCAGTGCAGTGAAATTATGAATCTCTAAGGGATCCTTTGTTAGACCCAGATCCCAATTACATACATATATTCCGACAAGTTTAATCATGCAAATGAAGCTGAAAATATGTCACAAGATTCTGTTCAAAACGCTTAATAAATATTAGCTTTAGTTACATACTGCTTCTTATACTAACTCTCCCGGCCGTGACTGACTGCCACCCCCCGAAAATCCTGACCCTCCCTCCTGCAAAAAATTCTGTTGGCGCCCATGACTTGATCTCAACAGTAGCATCAACCAGAGGACATGCCAACAGAAATATGCTACCATAATGTTCCCTGGACACATACTGGATTTCCTTTTTCGCAAAAAGGCATTCGTCTTTGGAACTAGTTGCCAGCAGCAGCCATTACAGCGCCTTGCACTGATATATTTAAGGTCTACATGGGCCCGACGTCTTAGCATGTGCACAGTAGTGTTATTTTAACCAGTGTTTAGCTGGTACACAGATATTTCTTTTACTCATATACATCATCACCATAGTGCAACTATGCCTGGATATGGGCCAAGAAGATAATTGGAACATGGAAAAAAGATGAATAAGCAAGTTAACAACAAATATATTAATAAAGTTAAGACATATGTAAACTGATGTTAGCACTTTACCTAAATTTATCAAATTCCTGCCACCACTGTAACAAGTTGAAGTCTGGTTCAAATTATATTTTAGAGCTCACGTTGAATGCATTTCCTAAATGAGATGCTAATTTATAATGTGATTGAACGATGAATAAATCTGACATTAAACACATAATGTCCAATGAGAGTTTTAACATCACGATGCGCATCTAGTTGAACAACTGTTACAGCGACATAATATCGTTCTTAATAATCGTATGGAACTTGTAAAAACTTGCGATTGATATATGGTACTACCACCACGAATAAACAATGTTTAGAATTTAAATACAAAAAGGAAGAACGTTTTATCTATCATCAAGGATTTCAAAATATAGGATCTGCACAACTATGAAGAAGGTATGATTTCTCCAACAGCGGTGATCAAAGTATAGAATTTGTACAACATGCATGTATATATATATATATATATATATATATATATATATATATATATATATATATATATATATATATATATATATATATATATATATATATATATATATATATATATATATATATTATGAGGTCATCGAACTTATTACATTATGCTACCATCAAACTTATTATTATCACGTCATTCAAATCTTTTAGAAATGTTATTTGATGTTTTCATGTGTAAAATATGTATGTAATAAATGAAATTATTAATGAAGTTGTGTAAACAATTTAAAATGCATATGTGTTGGAAATCTTGCATGCTTGAACTGGTGCTCAATGCAGGTGTTTAGTCTATTTTTCTGTAAGAGACTGGAACTACTTACGTCTCTCATCTGACTTCCCCGAGTCGAATTGTTTGGACGCAAATAATTTAATATCACACAAAAATAATGAAATGAATGCTTTCGGTGGACTTGAATGAATTGTATGAATGCTCAATGATGTTAAGGAAGTTCGTATTTAATTAACTTTGATCCTTTCTATGATAGAGATATGTAATTTAAATTTCAAGTTAAAGGGACCCCTCTGCTGTATATTACCGGTGTAAAAACACAAGAATGATATATTCAAAAACGAGCCTCGGAATACATACCTCCTATGATCTCATAATGTGGGTCTAGGCTCTAAACATGATCATTTATGTCATGTGTATGGCAGTTTAACCACAATAGGATGTTTACAATAAGACGCACTAACAGTGTATTAAGGGAGAAATGAATGATTTCTTTCAGTGTCCATGTATGTTACTCGTCTTTGTTGGGTATGACTCTAAACCCTTTAACTAAATATTTGTATTCAATGTCTTGATGAACCAATGACTGTGAAACCAAGACCAGTGAAAAAGCCATATATTTGGATATTTGTATTTAAAACTACATTCGTTATCTGCTGAACCTATATAGCTGCACATTACGTGATCGTCGTCGTGCACTTCACCTTGAATTATACTTCACACAGATGTAACCTATATTTCATGAATTAAAATAGTTTTTGTTACTCCTCCGTGAACACTATACATTAACTTTTTGGTCTGAATTTCCAGCACTCTAGTTGCTTGATTGTACCCAAAGCGGAATTATAGACAGAACATGCTTTTGATGTTGTCGTTAAGGATTTTGCTGTATTCACCGTAGGTGTTATACCTAAGGTTATATGTACATACCATCCTATCTATACCTGGTTCTCTGATACTCTCACAATTAGAGTAAATATCATTAAAAAATTTAATTAGTATTTATACTTTTTTCCTTTAACAGCAGATTTCTCTCCATGCATCATATTTGAAGATTTCCTTACATATAACATAAAATCTCGAAATGCGATACCTGTCACGTTCTCATGAAGAAATTAGATAGATAGATAGATCCTCAATGTCTCGTTATCAGTGGCGACACCAATTTTGAAAAATATTCATTCCATCGTAGTGGTACCTTCCATGTTTATTGATCTGATGTATAATACAGTTAACACGTCAGGTTGTATTCTTTCTGTACCTGAGTTATATCAATTTCATTTCAAAATTTCCCAATCGTCTCGGTTTTCACCTCGTATCTGATATTGTGTCTATCTAAACTGTATTGGACGGTTGATCTGTATGTGCACACATTCTATTTAATATATCGCTTAAACAAATTGCACTTACCGCCTTTCTCTTACACTTTGAAAGAAACCTCTAAGCAGTTGATATAGGCAAATATCAGTGTTAAATGATGAATTCCTTTAAGAATTCATTTTGAACTTCTCGTTATTGTCTGTCCAAATTTGATATGTAAGATATGTAATAAACGCTTAGCGATATTTTCAAGTAAATTATCTGTCAATGCACTTAGAAATATTGTCTGGTAGTGCAAATGTATGTAATCAGCTCGCTCTGCCAGGTAGGTGCTTTATTTTCTCCAGTATAATTTCAAAATCTAACTGAGCCTCCACAGAAACAAAACTACAAACCGTGATTGTTACTTATTTAAAATCTCTACTCACTTAAGTTTCCCATCAAAGAATCTCTAAATCCTTTCCGGATAAATCTGTTTATATATTGGTCTCGGTTCGTTTCAAGGTGTCTAACTATTGGTCTCGGTTTGCTTCTAGGTGTCTATCTATTGGTCTATGTTGGTTTCTAGATGTCTGTCTATTGGTCTATGTTCGCGTCTACTTTGCAGACATGCTAACGAGGTCTGTTTTCGTATTAGTAGACGTATTAGAAGTGTCTTCATAACATTCTGACTTTGTTAACAAAGAACATTTTAAGGCATATTTTTGCATCCACAGAACAACAAAAGAACACAAAACACAAAATCCCGGAGAAATTCCTGCATTGCTACATTTTGGAGTGCCAATTGTGATTAACAAGCAGAAGTAAAAAAAAAAAAAATGGAAGAAAAAATGAAGTCATAATCGACCAAATGTGTTACAACGGACATACCATATTATCCACTATTCTGAGCTGACTATATATAAAGATAAGGATAACATCACACTTAAAAACTACACCCTGTTTAACACCTACTTTCAGAATGTTGACAGGGCCTCCGGAGGAGTTTCTATTGCTGTGAACAATAGAGCCCCTCATAGCGTCATCCTTTAAATACAAATTTGTAAGCCATTGCTGTGAGTGTCACTCTACATCGAGTGATTACCTTTTGTTCTATTTACATACCACCAAACACCAACCTACTACTAAATGAATTAGACACTATTGTTCAGCAACTTCCCGCGCCATTTGTTTTACTCGGGGATTTTAATGCCCATAACATTTTATGGAGATCAAATCACATAAGTGACAGAGGCCATAAAGTAGAGGACTTCATTTCTAGATACGGTTTATGTCTATATAACACCAAATCTCCGATGTACTTACACTCAGTTAAGGGAACATACTTTTGGATTATAATTGGAAGGTCGCTGACGGCCTTCACAGCATGTGACCACTCTTCAATCTCTCTTAAGAACACCAACGTTAAAGTTGATGACGGAATTCCACAATGGAATTTAAAAAAAGCCGATTGGGCCAAGTTTGAAACACATTATACAGCTAGGCTTAAAAGGGATACCGTTCTAAAAGACAATGACCCTATTCGATATTTTACTTCTGTCTTAATTCAGATTGCAGAGGAATCAGTTCCTAAGTCCTCACCGAACTGTAAAAGAACCCAAAGTCTGTTGTACACCAAAGAATGTACAGAATCCATTAGACAACACCGAGAAACACTGAAAAAATTAATTGCCGTCCTACATCCGAAAATTTAACTAAGTACCGTATTGTTCGGGCCAAAGCTCGCTGCACGATTAAAAAGAGTAAAAGAGCATCATGGAAAAAATATGTTTCAACTTTAAATTCTCCCTCCTCTATAAAGATATTTTGGGACACTATCCGCAAAATAAATGAAAAGAGAAAACAAAATTCTTTCCGACATCTGAAACTACATAACAACAATTTCAATTCTATACATAACATAGCTAATATACTTGCTAATAGTTTCTCTAAACATTCCTCATCGTCTAATGAATCAGAATCTCTCCGAAGATTAAAAACTCAAAAAGGAAAGACACAGATGAAATACACATCGAATAACTCAGAAAGTTATAATCAGCCGTTTTCATTGTTGGAGCTTATGGAATCTTTGAATAAGACCCATGTTACATCAGCAGGGCCTGACGATATCCATTACCAGTTTTTGAAAAACCTACCAGAACCATTATTAACAGTATTTCTGGAAATCTTCACTGATTTATGGATTACTGGTAATGTACCAAACATTTAGAAAGAAGCAACAGTAATACCAATTCCCAAACCAGATAAACATAGAGCAGATCCTATCGAATATCGACCCATTGCATTGACGGGCTGCGTGGGCAAAACAATGGAACGAATAATCAATTCTCGGCTTATCTGGTATTTGGAAACCAACAATATAATATCTTCTTTCCAAAGTGGCTTTGTTTATGGTCGTAGCAATGATCATCTGGTTACACTGGAAACATTTATTGGCGACGCTTGTATCAAGTAGGAACATTTAGTAGCGGTTTTCTTTGACTTACAAAAGGCCTATGACACGACATGGAATTATGCTATACTAAATGACCTGCACGATCTGGGTCTAAAAGGACGTCTTCCCTCTTTCACATCAAACTTTCTCTCAGACAGAGAATTCAAGGTTGGAGTGGGATCCACCCTCTCTAATATGCACGAACAAGAGATGGGTGTGCCTTATGGCAGTATTTTATCTCTGACGCTTTTCAACATCAAAATCAATAACATCGTCAAGTGTCTGGCTCCTGGTGTGGATTGCTTCCTTTACTTTGATGACTCCCTATTATGTTATCGATCAAAGCACATCCATACAACTGAAAGACAACTACAGCAAAATATCAACAAGATTCAAAACTGGGCCAGTACTAACGGTTTCAAATTCTCGAAATTCAAAAACGGTATGTATGCATTTCTGTCAGTTACGAAGACATCATGATGAACCTAAACTCACTCTCGAAGGAACGCCGATTCCAGTTGTCGAGGAAACAAAGTTCTTACGCATTATCCTCGACAGAAAACTGACTTTTATTTCACACCTATCGAACTTGAAAGCTAAATGCTTCAAATCTCTAGATCTACTTAAACTAGTAGCGCACACTGACTTGGGTGCTGAGAGAAAAGTGATCCTCAATTGATATAGAACTTTCATCCGCTCCAAACTTGACGATGGTTGCGTTGTTTATGGTTCAGCTGGGTAGTCCTATTTAAAGATGCTTGACCCAATTCATGATCAAGGAACAAGACTCGCTCTATGAGCATTTAAGTCATCCCCGTGTGAAAGCCTTCTCGTTGAAGAGAAAGAACCACCTTTATCACATCGTAGAGAAATGCTTTCCGCACAGTATGCTCTCAAATTAAGAACAAACCCTCTGAACACTGCTTTTTCAAATGCTTTTCAACACAAATAAAAAACCTTATACGAAAAAAAGAACAAACACCATACCTTCCTTTGGCATTAGAATATTAAACTTCCTTGACAATACCAAAATTGATCTTTCTGAAATACAGAAAATGTCCATCTCCTAAATACCTAACTGGCTACTTAAGGAACCAAAGTTACTTTGTAAGCTACACGATATAAAACAATCTGAGACAAATTCTTCTATCTTCCACAACTCGTATCATGAACCTTCTCACCTAATTTAAAAACTACACAAGAATTTATACTGATGGATCAAAGGATGAGGAAATGGCTGCTGCAGCCTTTGTTGGTGGAAAACACAACAAAAGTTCGCTTACTGTTACGTATTGGCTCGTTAAAAGTAACAAAAGAAAAAAGTGGAGACAACAAGCTTTGTAAGTTTTAACAAAAATAATTTATTTGCCTAAAAAACACGGTGAAAAGGTGAAAATATGAAATAGGACTTACGGTTTGTGAAGAAAATCCATACATGTATCCTAGAAATGTGAAAATATATAAGTCCTATCAGTAAACAGTTCTAACTGAATCTAGTTTGAATCTCAAGTTGGTTCCAAGATGGAGGATGATGACGTCATATGAAGTCTTTACACAAATGTCCAGAATTTCACGTTGAACCACAATTTGTACTGTACTATTCCAATTTAGAATGAATTCCACTGAATGTTTTTGTCCTAAACCACTTGTGTAGTTCTCCAGGGAATAAATTATTATTTTTTAACAAGTAGATGAACTCCTATAGCTGTCATCTATAACAAGACACATCTCGAGCTGTACAGATGTAAAGATATAAACAACTCTTTTCCAGCTCAAGAAAAAAAACTAACTTCTTCTCAAGGCATAAG
Organism: Megalonaias nervosa; assembly: GCA_016617855.1. NCBI lineage: Eukaryota > Metazoa > Mollusca > Bivalvia > Unionida > Unionidae > Megalonaias > Megalonaias nervosa. The sequence continues at coordinate 12,501 of JAECUM010076283.1, forward strand.
AAACAACTCTCTATTTCACAGGGATCAAAGTGTTTTTAAACTGAACTAAGACGTCATTGCAAGCGCGCACGAAGAACGCGTGGTTATTTCATCATCTAACAATCGCAGTACAAGTTAAGCCAGAAAATGATCTTGGCCACAACCAATCGTTTACGCAGGATGTTTATCACGTCGGCAATCTAACAATAATGCTTACGAAAGCCGAGAGTCATATTTACGTTCTAAATAAACACGATGTTTCTGTCAAAAATATCAGATCCCGTGAACATAATCATCACAGTAAAATATAATGATACAAAAATGAAATGAAAAGAATTCAAATTTTAACACACAAGCAGTTAAATTACATAGTCGTAATATTATCAAATGGTACATCAATTTTTTCAGCCGAAATCAGAGCAATAGACCTTGTCCTGCAAGATATAGAATGCAAACGTATTTTAAACAGCATCATCTTCGCAGATTCGCTATCACTACACAATAGAAAATTGGAGAACCCATTATTAATCAATATTCTCATCAAAATTACTGAGCTGAATACCTCCCACAATATAATATACTGTTGGTTACCCAGCCATATTGGTATTAAAGGTAATGAAAAAGGAGATCGCGCCGATAAAATGGCCCTGTCCCTACGACCATTTGATTTTAAAACACCGTATACTGAATTTAAACCTAGTATCAAAGAGTCTTTACGTTCGAAGTGGCAGGGATCATGTCATGATGCAGTGAATAACAAACTTCATGCAATCAAGCCAACCCTAGGAGAATGGACTCCTTCCTAAAGAACCATCCGAAGGGAGGAGGTAGGCATTGCAAGAATTCGAATTGGTCATACTTATATAACTCACTCCCATATACTAAAATGAGAAGACACACCAAAGTGTATTTCTTGCAAGGTACCATTCACTGTTAAGCACTTTATGTTGGAGTGTTTCGACCTCCATCCTACGCGGAATCAGTACTACAATGTGCATGACATGAAGGTTATTTTGGATACAATAAACGTCTCTTGTATTATAGAATTCCTGAAAAAGTAAACATCTATACTCAGCTGTAACTTTTATGTTATCACCTTCACCAGTTCTATGTAATGCATAAACCATCCCTTATTTCAAATACCTTTTCATTTATGTTGATTAACATACACCATTTACATCCCCCGTTGATCGGGAAGCTTTATTTGTTACCTTTACCATGTTATATTTTTACCTACATCTCCTTGGTTTTATATCCCTGGTCGATACAAAACTTTTACCACTTTTAAATGATCCTACATACAACCTTTTGTATGGCGCTAAATAGGCTAACAGCGCTGATGCGCCGTAAAATAACAATAAATCAATCATGATGATTCCTGACAAAGAAGTCTATTTCGAAATATGTTCTAGCTATTAACACACTATAGACTTTTGACACCTTGTGAATCTTTGGCATATCTTCTCTTACATTCTTATTTTATTTTCATCGCCAGGTATTTCTCATAACATCGAACTGATTGTGGACGGCTGATGGATATCACAAACATTTTGCAAACCATCAGTACATGAGACGCGATTAAAAGAAAAACGGAGGAGGGACACTTAGACGAGTGTACATCGTGCAAACTAATGTCCATACATCTTAACCAGGACGTGTTTCAATAAATGTTGTCTTCACGTACACATATTATGATGAAAATACCAAAAAGATCGGTCAGCACAGCAAACGCAGTTATAAACAACATGTTTTCAGCTATCACGAGGTTTCATACAGTACATTAATGAACAGAATTCTCGTCGTCCCATTCCCACAGTTGTTTCGTGTGAATATATTAT
>JAECUM010076291.1:0-11048 GCA_016617855.1 Megalonaias nervosa
AAAGTTACTCATATTTGTCATACATACAACTGTAATCCCAGCATCATTCATCAGCAGAACAGTGTCTGCACTGGGTTTTATTTTGTTGTTGACCCAGCATTAGTTGGAAAACAAGATGTAGCAGTCATTTTTCCACTGACAATGGCATCAGCATCATCATCAACAGTTAAGGGTTTGATTATTTCCTAAATTCTTTGATGGATTTTGTGTGTAGTTCGCATACATCGTTATGAAACTAAGACAATTTGTGACATGCTGGCCTGCCTCTTTGACCTTGGAATCAAGGTCATAGTCATAGAAAATCGCCATGAGGTTTTGGTAAAAGTGTTTTCTTTTGCTTAATCCGTTTATGAATTTTGGATTTCACTTGGGATGAATCATTATGAAGCTAAGACAGTTCATTTCATGACACACAAACTTGTACCTTTGTGTGATGGTCACAGTCATAGAAATTTGACATCAAAATTTCGGTTTATTTTGTCATTTGCGTATGTTTCCTATAAATATCCATGGTCACAGTGAACTTGATTTTGGAGAAGGTCAAGAACAATCTATCTATCTATGTATATATATATATATATATATATATATATATATATATATATATGATAAAAAATACTGAAATAATAGTTGTTAAGTTGCCTTGTATTAACAGTGTTGTACAGCTAATGCCAAGATCCTGAGTTGTGATGAAATCTAAGTATCCATCATATAGTTATGCAATAGAAACCAAACAAATGGACAGATGATGATCATAAATAAAGCTCTGTTGCATCAAGTGAAGCCCTAATAAGGGGACTCTTAAAAGGACAGGATATTATTTTAAACTGAACAGTCAGTAACACACATGATTTATTGTTTATTACTAGTAATTGATGAGAGTAAAGTTACTTTGACTTACTTGATCTGAGCAAAGAATTTAAACTTACAGAATTTTTGCAGGTAATAGAAGTAATGCAAAGGTAAGGTGAGCAGTTAAATGGCTTCTAATTTAATTTATGTCATTTGAATAGTTTAGGTCTCAGAATGTTAACCAAAACTATATATGGACATGATTAAAGTCAGAAATTCCAAATTGTGTAAATTCTGCATAGTTTATTAGTTGAGTTTGGTAGTTTTGAAGTGTACTGACATAAATACAAAGCATTTTGTGATGTTTGAAATTTTTTAAAATGTATTTTAACATTTATTTTGGTTTCAATTCCAGCCAGGCATATTGTAATGTGATTGCAGGAGCCAGTATGGTGATTGGTCTTAAATTTGCAGGGACTGCCAATCAAATGGCATTCAACACACTGGTAAGAGAAACAAAAACTTATTGCTGTCCGGAATATTGATACGTTTAAATGAAGTCTGAATATATATGTTTTATGGACTAATGGAGTGTGCTCTCAGTATTAGATTTTCCTGCAACATCAGAACAGTGATAGAGGTATATAGTGTTACCCTTATCAACATGTCACCTGTCCATCAATTACAGTCTAGGTTTTTTTAAGGCCAGTTTTTAGGCACATTTATTATTTATTTGGATGCTCAGTTATCTCTGTACATTCTGTCAGTGAATATAAAGGAAATTCTATTATAAATACACATTATTGTTATCATCACTCCATACACACCACAGACTTAAGTATGCTTTTGATTTGTAAAATTTGTATAGAAACAACATTCTAATGGTTGTTACTTTTAATATAGAGTAGTCACCCATAAATGTAATTTAGAATTTTGTTGTTTTTTTTCGTATAAACTCTTTGAGTAATCAGAGTACCATGGCATAAATTTCTTCTATAGAAGTGCCTTCCTGGCTTCCATGTATGTTTAAATGGAACAGCCCCAAGACAAAAGCATGAATGCTTGCATTGAATGAATCATATTAAATCATAAGCTAAAGATAACCAAGATTCTGCTACTGAAATTCAAAATACCAAATCAGATCTGTATAACATGCATCCAGCTGCAAACAATATTGGCCCAGGTGTGACTGAGTTTGAGTTTCCATCATTAGCCAATCAGAAACAAGCATCTAAAAGTTACATCATCTCAGATTGGCTGGGCTGGGCCTGTGGTGTTCACATTTGGGTGTATGGTATGCATGGGTGAAAATGACATGGAAAGAATTGCACTCCAGTTTGTCTCAGTATCATTATGATAATATAATGATAACATTTTCATAATGAACTTTTATTTCATCATGCTTATCTGAATTCAGACCACTCTGGTGGCCTTGTGGTTAGAACACATGCCTCAGATGCAGGAGGTTGCGGGTTCAGCCAAGTCATACCAAAGACTTACAAAAATGGTACGAACAGCTGCCTCACTAGGCATTCAGCATTAAGAGGTTAGTGTTAGGACTGGTCGGCCTGGTGTCAGGATAATGTGACTGGGTGGGACATCATACTACATATCTGTAGCATGATGCCTCAGTGCTAGACATCACTATAAGTTGCCACACTGGAGACATCGTAGCGATATGACTGAAAAATTGTAAAAGCTACATTAAAAATCCAAATCACTCACACTCATTTGAATTCAATTTTTTGTTTATTTCTGCTATGGATTAAAAATATGCTAGACTACACTGTTGGAAATTGTAAATAATTATTTCCATTCAGAAGTGTTCCATATGACCAAAAGCAAAATTGTTTTCTATCAAACCAGGCAGATTGAGAATATTTAGAAGGAAACAGTGAATTGGTGTGCTAATTATTGAAGGTTAAACAAACTGTTTGATTTTCAAATACAAAAACTGCATAGGTTAGGGAACCCAAAGTTATCTCTTACAGTAAATATTTGTCAGTTAGAAAATGTCAAACATGGAAAGCTTGTAGGTGTGTCTGTGGGTAATAATTTATTTTTGGTTGACCATATCAACAAGCTTTGTAAAGCACTGTCATGAATAACTGCCTACTCAGCAGAATCAAGAAATATTCACCAACAGAAACTCAAATTCTGTGCTACAATTCATTTATTCTTCCAGAAATGGATTACTGTTTAACTGTATGGTGAAACTGTACCAGATCTCAACATGACAAAATTTATAAACTTGAGAAAAGGGCAGTACATATTATTTTAGATGTATCTATTGATTATTCATCGAATGCATTGTATACAGAGCTAAAATGGCTTACAGTGTATGAAAGGACAGATTTTAATAAGGCAGTTCTTGTAAATAAAGGTCTACATGCAGCCACACCAGAGGATCTTCAGGATTGATTCAGGCCTTATTCAACACATTACCAATGTAGATCAACATCACATTGAACCCTTTATCTGCCAAAAGTAAAAACAGAAGTTTAAGAAGCTTGCAGTAATCTGGTACAGTTATATGGAACAAGATTCCACTGTATATAAACTCTGCAGAAATTATTACAGTATTTAAGAAGAGATATCATACATACGTCTGTGCAACTAATATCCTGTAATAGAATTTAGTGTCTGTAATATTAAAGACATGTTAAAATAAATAGTAATTACTATTATATGCAGATTGTTAAACTTTTCTTAAGAGGACCTCGAAGGAAAACATTAATCAACTAAATTAGTCACACATTAAATAAATAAATAAATAATTATTTTTATTATTATTATTATTTGTGTCATGTATTATTTATCAGTAATCAGTTTGTTGCAGTAATTTCAAAATCTTTTTATGGTTTCAAAATTCTTCATGTATGTGGGATAGTATTAATTTTCTTTTTACAAAAATATAGTTTGTATTATTAATAATAGCAACAAACTGAATGGTCTTAATAAAATTAATAACAAATAAATCTCTTCCGTACTGTCATTAAAATTTTTTATGTCAAAGGAGTCCATACAGTTTTTGTTAATTGGTTAGAGCGTATGGTATTTTTTTCTGATGGATATTGTTCGGCTTATGGTAGTTTTTGAAATAATAGTACAATATGATTATAAAAGAAAATTACCACTATCAGTCCTGAAATAATGTTTTGGACATTAATATAAATTCTCAAATGGCATGAAAATAAACTTTTAAATAACATAATGGTTATTTAGAGCAGTCTGTTTACTTTAGTGAAGAGGACCATTGGATCATATGTAAGTTTGTATCACTTAAAGCCTCTTAGCCAGAAGCAGTGGCTCAGTGTAAGCATGCCAGGTCATGACCAAAAAGGTTTGGATTTGAATCTTATAATCGTATCAGCCTGGGTTGGCTACTTTGGTGTGTCCTTGGGCAATTGGGCAAAGCACTTTACTCCAGTTGCCATAGTAATTGACATGTGTTGCTGTGCCATAAAATACCTAACCATCAGATTTTCTAATACTTTGATTTATAGATGGAGTGTATGAAGCGGTCCTTAAAGATAATCTCCACACCCTCTTTAGTGGAACAGGCTGGCAAGAGTACTGTAGAGTCCTGTATGATCAACATACTACTGGCCATGGCAATGGTAAGCTGGTCAAATTTGCTTAATTTACCCAGTCTGCTATTAAAATTTGTTAGGTCAGTGTCTGACAGTGTTATACCCTATTTCTTCTGATTTATCAAGCCAGCTCATGTCTTCACTTGTCTCATTTTGCATCCTGTCCATAAAAAAGACTCCATAGCTGTTTCTTATTCTCTACATTAGTGGTCTTATATGCTTAGTGTATTTACATTTAGTTAATAATCAACTTCCTTTTAGAGGCATATTGTAAAGAAAACCTCCCATGTTTTAGTACCAAAAATACCCTCAACAGTAGGGCAAGAAGAGACATTATGTTTGGACCATACTCACATGCATACATGTACTGGTGTGGTACAGCATTTAACTGGGGATAAAAATCTGTTACAGGGATTATACATGTGTGTTTTTCCTATGTCAGCATTTGTTAAATTTTTAGAGGGCAGTTTTGGTCCAAATCTGAAGAAAGAGGGTTACAACACACACATGGCATTCAGTAATTCTTTATACCAGAAGCAATAAGTATGAAAGCAATTTTACACAAAGAGTTTGGAGACTCTTCAAAATTTCAAATAAAAATTAAACATTTACTTAGCAACAATATTGTGAGGCATGACTGATTTAATTATTCCCTGTATCTTTATTTTTTATTTATTCACTATATCTTTTTTTCTTGGCAGTACCCGCTCCTACTTATGAAGTGAGGTTACTAATTTATCTTTTCTTATTGTCACAGATTGTAGTCATTTAATTGTTGTTGAGCCTTGACTTTCATCCTTGTGTTTCAGGTGATGGCAGGCACAGGAAGTCTAGATGTCTTACGAATCTGCCGAATGTTCAGATCCAGGGTGGGACCACCATACAACTTGTATGTGATGTATGGATCTCACATGGCAATATCAATGGCAATAGGACTTCTATTTTTGGGTGGAGGAAGGTTCGTCCATATTCTGAAACCATTCAATGAAAAATGCAGATGCTAGAGTGTTCACAAAATTGTGTACCAGTAATGTCAGTGCTACAGTGATCAAGGGCCATAACTGTAAGAAATACTGGCAGACTGTGCTCATCATCAAGCCAGCGCTTGTTAAAATGGAAACTTGCAGCACATTTAGTTGAAATTTATAAATGTTGAAGCTAGGATTTTGTCAAAAAAGTGTGTTCACAATGCCATTGCTGAGGTGATTAAAAATCATAACTTTAATTAATAAATTCGAAATTTGTTTATCATCATACTCAAGCTCTTGATGAAATGATGCTAGAAGGCAATATGAAAAATTAAGTGATTACGGGGTTGTGCATTAGCTAAGCTGATCAAAGGCCATGTACAGGGTGTTCATCATCATACTCAATCACATGTTGATGAAGCTTCAAGGCAAGTTTGGTTGAAATGTAATAATTATTTTGAAAGATAGTGTGATCACAAGGTTGTGTGCATTAGCAGTATACGAGCTAAGGTTCAAGAGCCATAACTCTGTGAAATATGGACAGAATGGGTTCATTATCATACTCAAGATCTTTTAGAGATGAAACTTAAAAGGAAATTAGGTTGAAATCTAATAATAATTGAAATGAAAGCCATAATGGTCAAAGATTCTGCCTATGCCATGAAAGGACTTTAAAATATGTCTAGAATGCTTTTAATGGAACTCATCTGAGCCATTGTTGATATAAATCTTAACAGCAGATTTGGTTCAGATCTTATAATAAGTATGGATGCCAGATCTTTCACAAGGCAGATGGACAAGAAGAACACAGATGAATGGATCAATTGAGACCATTTCTATGTCTACATTTCTTAGTGGCAGGAAACAGAAGTATAGATCAAATTATTATTCTCTAATGAATTAGACTTTTTAACTCGGTTAAATACATTTTAAAAAATCTATAAACACATGCTTACTGTAATATGGACAGAGATCATAAACAAGACATTTTTTCATTTTCTTATCACAATTTAATCCAGTATTGTGTTTAAAGTGTCATTAGAAAAGAACCATCAAGAAGAACAAGACAGTACCTATAAATAATTTTATGTTGAAAAATGCAGGAGACATAAAATGCTTATGTTAAGAGATTTAATCCAAAATACAGATTACTCTATATGCAAGATCATATTATAAACATCCATTTAAATAGGCTTTAGTCAAAGGTGCCATGAAAATTGTACAATTCAAGATGACTGTCTTTGCAGGTACACATTGAGTACAAAGCCAGAAGCAATTGGTGTGTTACTGTGTGCATTCTACCCCAAATTTCCAATCCACAGCAATGATAACAGGTGAGACCATGAAAAGTATGTGATAATATATTTTACCAAATCGTATAGCTCTAAGAGTATAAGTTCTGTTTTTAAATAAACCTTTAAAAAAAGAGTTGCAATATTTAATAATTTGGGCAAATATATATGAATTATAAGCTGATAAAAGACTTGAACACAAATTTTGACTTGTTAGTGTTTCATGTTACTTAAATGCCTGAATTGATTATAACAATAATTTGTTTTCTCGATATATTATAAATAAATAATGTCACTTGTTTAATTTCATGTAAAATAACAGGCATAATTAAATTGTAAAATTAAGTATGTAATGTTCTTCATTAGTAGCATGTACTTGGATTATGATAACAAGAAACAGATTTGTGTTTTCTGCTATGAAGGGAAAAAAATATTCTAAGATTAAGTTTAATGCAAATTCCTTCAATTGATTCTCTTGAAAATGCGTAGATATTTGTGACATAATATTCCAGCTGTACCATGTACCAAAATCGAATATTCTTTTCACTCCAGGTATCATCTGCAAGCCTTCCGTCACTTGTATGTGCTGGCCGCTGAACCTAGAGTCATGCTACCACGTGATGTTGACACTGGTTATGCTTGTTACGTGCCACTAGAAATCAGATTTAAGGTTTTTAAAGTCCTTTCTTGAGCTCATACATTCAAAGACAAATGACAGTATAAAATGCTGGAAATATTATTCCTTGAAGCCAAAGAATTAATATCCTTTTATGCGTAAATAAATGTAGGGGTTAATGTTCAGCTTCACATGTATATATAAATTCATTTGAATTCACAACCACTTTCTTCACTACTGATGGTTTGCTTGTTATAAACTAATCTTGATTTCTTTGAAGCTATTTCTAGTAACTTGCGTAAAAGAATCTCTGTCCATTATGACAATGTTAAGATAACCTATTGATTCATCCTTAAACATAGGTTTGACCATGTGATTTGGCTGTTCCCAAAAAAGACATGCCCAATTTCAGTGATGAATTGTAAAGAGGGGTGATCTCAATGATGAATCCTAATTATGGGAGACATAAGTGATGAATTGTGAAGATGGGCAATCTCAGTGATGAATTGCCAGTTAAAGCATTGAATTTTCCGGATTTCCCTTAGATAAAGAAGGGGTGGGTGAGGTTCTTGTCTTCACAGATGAGCTTGTGTTTGCTGGGTGTTTGTTAAATTCATGGTTTGTTGCTCCTGTCACTTTCACAAAAGTTTGTAACCCACAAGTAAAAGTGAAAACTCATTATGCGCTTTATACACATATATAATGTTTTGCTTGGTTGCTTGCAGGATACTTCAGATTATAAGAATGTCTCCTATGAAACTTCAGCACCCTGTATCCTCCCAGATCTGGATCTGATTGAGGAGGTAATGGACACTATCTTAACTTGACTATATATTTTTTAAACCCATATCTGTAGTATTCTAGACTGCATTTTTAAGATGTTTATTTAGAGTTGCAATTACAAGAGCCTTGTATGAAATACTTTGAGATAATTGGACATTATCTTTCACAGTACTGTAGTATATATCAGCTTTATGTACAGCTATCTTTGGTTACAGATGTTGATGATTTTCTTTTATTTCATAGTAAGGGCTGTTTCAGTTGCAAAGTTTGGAAGTTTTTTTGTGGGGTAGGGGGATTAAGTCACTTCTTTTAAATTATTGACCAGTCCAATTAAAATTTCATGCATGGTGGGGTATGTTTTAAAGTGTCTTTGACACTTCTTTGATTTCTGAAACAGCCCTAAGAAGTATCACTAGACTAATTGAGTTGATAAGCTATTGTTGCAGCCTGTTGTAGTCCATAACAAAATAATTAATATTTTTCGCTGAGTGTTGTTACTTGCATTTAACAGAAAGCAGCAGTGAAACCTAAACAGAAAATAACATGTTTATTGAGTTCAGTTTGTTGGTATTTCCTGTCGATGGCATAGCATTCCAGTGTTAATCACCAAGTTCTGGAAATGTCACTTGCACAAAAATCTTGTAATTTCATTCAGAAGCAACTGTTTCTAGAAAATGTGGCATAACTATGCTGATTTCATTATATGTTGTGTTCAGGTTTGCAGCCAACATAAGTAGATTTGTTTAAATGATACATCCAGGTTAGTCCCTAACATAAATAACATAGCCTTTGTGCATCAGAACATGTACCTAATGCATTAGATTTCATCAGAACTTGTAGCTAATGCACTAGATTTCATCAGAACTTGTAGCTAATGCACTAGATTTCATAAGAACTTGTAGCTAATGCACTAGATTTCATAAGAACTTGTAGCTAATGCACTAGATTTCATAAGAACTTGTAGCTAATGCACTAGATTTCATCAAAACTTGTAGCTAATGCACTAGATTTCATCAAAACTTGTAGCTAATGCACTAGATTTCATCAGAACTTGTAGCTAATGCACTAGATTTCATAAGAACTTGTAGCTAATGCACTAGATTTCATCAAAACTTGTAGCTAATGCACTAGATTTCATCAGAACTTGTAGCTGGTGCACTAGATTTCATCAGAACTAGTAGCTAATGCACTAGATTTCATCAGAACTTGTAGCTAATACACTAGATTTTATCAGAATTTGTAGCTAATGCACTGGATTTCATCAGAATTTATCACTAATGCATAGAATTTTATCAGAACTTGTAGCTGGGTTCCCGCAGGTCCTGGAATCCTGGAAAAGTATTGGAATTTAAAAAATTAATTTCTGGGGCCTAGAAAAGTCATGGAATTTATCTATACCTTGCAAAGCTTTGGAAAAGTCATGCAATTTATCTAAACCTTGCAAAGCTTTGGAAAAGTCATGCAATTTATCTAAACCTTGCAAAACTTTGGAAAAGTCATGCAATTTATCTAAACCTTGCAAAACTTTGGAAAAGTCATGCAATTTATCTAAACCTTGCAAAGCTTTGGAAAAGTCATGGAATTTATCTAAACCTTGCAAAGCTTTGGAAAAGTCATGGAATTTATCTAAACCTTGCAAAGCTTTGAAAAAGTCATGGAATTTATCTAAACCTTGCAAAGCTTTGGAAAAGTCATGGAATTTATCTAAACCTTGCAAAGCTTTGGAAAAGTCATGGAATTTATCTAAACCTTGCAAAGCTTTGGAAAAGTCATGGAATTTATCTAAACCTTGCAAAGCTTTGGAAAAGTTATGCAATTTATCTAAACCTTGCAAAGCTTTGGAAAAGTCATGCAATTTATCTAAACCTTGCAAAGCTTTGGAAAAGTCATGGAATTTATCTAAACCTTGCAAAGCTTTGGAAAAGTCATGGAATTTATCTAAACCTTGCAAAACTTTGGAAAAGTCATGGAATTTATCTAAACCTTGCAAAGCTTTGGAAAAGTCATGGAATTTATCTAAACCTTGCAAAGCTTTGGAAAAGTCAAGGAATTTATCTAAACCTTGCAAAGCTTTGGAAAAGTCATGGAATTTATCTAAACCTTGCAAAGCTTTGGAAAAGTCATGGAATTTATCTAAACCTTGCAAAGCTTTGAAAAAGTCATGGAATTTATCTAAACCTTGCAAAACTTTGGAAAAGTCATGGAATTTATCTAAACCTTGCAAAGCTTTGGAAAAGTCATGGAATTTATCTAAACCTTGCAAAGCTTTGGAAAAGTCATGGAATTTATCTAAACCTTGCAAAGCTTTGGAAAAGTCATGCAATTTCCGAACACAACACAATTATAATTGATAAGTAGGTTTCATTTCATAAATATTGTGGTCTTCGAGTTTTGTAAAATGACATTGGAAAAGGTTTGGAAAAGTCATGGAATTTGTTTTTGTAAAGTCTGCCTGTTGTAGCTAATGCACTGGATTTCATAAGAACTTATTGCTAATGCACTGAATTTCATCCAAATGTAGCAGAATGAAGGAAATGTATGAGGTACTTATTTAGTATAGTGAAGGATATATATATAAGTTACTTATTTAGTGTAGTGAATGTATAAGGTACTTATTTAGTATAGTGAATATATAAGGTACTTATTTAGTATAGTGAAGGAAATATGTACAGTACTTATTTAGTGTAGTGAATGTATAAGGTACTTATTTAGTGTAGTGAATGTATAAGGTACTTATTTAGTATAGTGAAGGAAATATGTACAGTACTTATTTAGTGTAGTGAATGTATAAGGTACTTATTTAGTGTAGTGAATATATAAGTTACTTATTTAGTATAGTGAATGTATAAGGTACTTATTTAGTATAGTGAAGGAAATATGTACAGTACTTATTTAGTGTAGTGAATGTATAAGGTACTTATTTAGTGTAGTGAATGTATAAGGTACTTATTTAGTATAGTGAAGGAAATATGTACAGTACTTATTTAGTGTAGTGAATGTATAA
>JAECUM010076292.1:0-15048 GCA_016617855.1 Megalonaias nervosa
CATGTATGTGTGTGTGTGTGTGTGTGTGTGCGGGCGTACGTGTGTGTGTGTATGTATGTATGTATGTATGTATGTATGTATGTATGGGAAAGAATAGAACCGATCCATTGGTCATATTAATATTACCGATTTGCAGTTATGACCCCAAGGTCAGAGTCGAGCATGCGTTCGGAGGAAGCAGGATGGATGAGTATCCAGAAGATCGAAATGAAGACTTTTCAAAATAAAATAATTGGATTTTGCTATGGACGGCCATTAAAGTTGCTACTGACAGCCATTGAAATTGCGCTAAGTCCCTAATGTAAGAATCTATCTTAATGATGTACTTACCTTTAAAGATGTCATCAGTGGACAGATCTTGATTTACGTCAAGGACAGGAGGATAGCTAATAAGAAGGCGTTCCGTTTCTGATAGAGACTGTATTTCCAGGTCATCTTCCCCAATTGGGCTGCCTGGAAGATTACAATCTTGTCTTATCGTTATCATCTAAAAACCACAACCTACATTTCTCTAGATTATATATTTATGCCATATGTATATGCTCTCTCTCTCTCTCTCTCTCTCTCTCTCTCTCTCTCTCTCTCTCTCTCTCTCTCTCTCTCATATTATGTTCCCTTCATATTCAACGCTCATTATCAGCGTCACTATACCCACTTAGCTGTAGGAGAGATGCCATAGATTTCCACTGGATGCGCTCTTTTCCTGTCTTTGTAATGCATACCAAATCGAATGCAAAAAGTTCAAGTTTTCATCAACACATACGGGTTACTTTTGGTGGTCCAAATGCATTATTAGAGATGGAAGTCAGTTAATTGGTAAAATTGCAGCCCAAATATTACACACAGTTCTCCTGGTCCCTTTTATGACATTAGTGGGCATAACTATAATCTTGAACACTGAAAAATAATGATAGCATAAACACAACCATTTGTGAACTGAGTACCCGTAGCTAAAGGCATTGATGCTTCATCATCCATTCCAAAGGTTGGGGGCTCGAATCCATACCGGTGCGATTTTACTCTCATACCTTATTACAAATAAGAGCTCAAGATCCACGAACAACAACAACGACATCGATTTCCCAAAAGTCACAACACAAAAGAAGACTAAAAAAAATGACTTGAAACAAATATTTCTTTTGGGTGGGCGAACACTTGAATCATTCCTCATAATTCGTCACTTGGCATGCTATTCGCTTTGCTTCTAGATTAGGTGTATTTATTTTATTTGTTTTTAGAATGTAATAACTTCATGAATGTTACGTTAACTGTCAATCAGATTAATACTACTTAAGACCCGAATGGCTCACATGTAGATTTGGTCTTTAAATTGTAATAGACCAAAGAAGTTTGAGGAATCCATTAATCTGGACCGGTGAAGCGTATACCTCCATGTGATGAAGTCTATGATCGAACTCTGGGGCGCAGAAATAAAAAATAATAAAATAACGCGTTACCGCTGGGCTATATCTTAATAAATGTACACAGCATCTTGAGGAACAGTTTTGTAAAGTAATGCATGCCATCGTCTCGCTGTAATGTAGCTCATGTGAATTTTTTTCAGGAGAGTCAAGAAATTTTAATCATTTTCTGAATTTTATAAAATTATCACAAAATTTCTGATAGCTTAATAGTTTTTGCCACTTACGAGATAAACGGTTACAGATTTCTAAACGCATGCAATTTTGTATATCCACCACGTACGAAGTCTTACTTACCCTCCTCCTTCGGAATACTATGAAGAAGGTCGTCCAGAAAAACCAGCGTCAGTGAAGGAATTGTGTCCCATGTGATACAGTGTCGTATGTACTGCAAGTTGAAGTCAGCTCAAGTTATATATATTACATGATTGAGAATTCTATCAATATTTTTACAGTATTATATTGAATTACCAAGGTTACATTTTAAGTCCCTTGCTATTTCATTGATGGTAGGAACTTACGATCATTTGAAGACCATTGCTATTTTATTCGAGGTAGGAACTTAAGATCATTTGAAGACCATTGCTATTTTATTCGAGGTAGGAACTTACGATCATTTGAAGACCATTGCTATTTTGTTCGAGGTAGGGACTTACGATCATTTGAAGACCATTGCTAATTTATTCGAGGTAGGGACTTAAGATCTAAAGTCAGATACATCAACATTTTGCTTCAAGTTCGAAGACTCAGGTTATCTAACACGTGTCGCTTGCTCAAATGTATTTATGCATCGACTTTAATTAAACAAAACAATCTTTAAATAATTAATATCTAGTTTTATTATAGTTTCGAACAGTTTTATAGCGCAAAATGGTCAGAAGTGTAAGGTGTGCATTCTTTTAGTTTGAATTATGTTGTTTTGTTTACTAATGAAAAATCCTTCAAGTTTGTCGTTACTTCCGCTCAATCAAAATTTTGCTATAATCATTAATCAGGTAAAAATTAACTTAGACAAAACAATTCTTTAGTAGATTATCATTAATTTCTGTTAAAATCGATGTATATAAACGGATCATCCAATCTTCAGAATCTACAATAAACTGTAAGTACCTTGTAGGAATGAAAGCAGCATTCTTTGAACATGTATTCTTCACTTGTACAGGATTTTAGAACATAGAGTTCTTCTCCTCTTAACGCCCTTCCTTCCACCATTTGTTTCTCTTCCCCTCTTCGCGTGTATTTTTGAAAGATGATCTCATGTATAACTCTTCTTGGCGTCCAAGAAGCGTCGATCTATAATGGCCAAAATAAAAACCATTTTAACCACACTCGGTGAGCATTTCGAATATAAAATATACTGATACAAATGTTTCTAAAATTTTTCAAACCATATTTAACGTAGTAGAGACATAACTTACTAATACGGACTAGGCTGGGAAAAGAAGCGGATTCCCCTAAGATCACAGAGACTCGTTAAGCGTGTGAAAATCTGTCTGTTCATCCGTAGAATAATCGTTATCTATGAGAAGCACGTGCAGGGTCTTTTGCAGCGCAACACACATTTCAAAACAACAACATTTTGCTTTGTAGAAGTAATTGTTCAGACTACAATAATACATTTTTGCAGCATCTTGCATGTATAATATTGGTTGAAAACAGCCCAGTTATGAGATTCTCTATAAATAAGATTTCCCAGTCCAATAGATAGCTGACACTTCCACCACGTACGTCTGAACTTGACATTCTGTTCAACCCGATCGTTAGATAGACAAGCACAGTTAATCTAGAAATGTGAATCTAAGAGGCAATGATGAGGAAATGCCACTAGGATTTGGGTATGCTGATAAAGAATATTTTGTAAAAAAAAAACAAACAACAAAGTGGTCAAAATGAGAAATGTATAGGGAGCGAGTGGGTGAGTAAAAACTAGTATAAATAGCATTTCAAGTGAAAATAGTATTACAGTTACATAACAATTTAGCAAAATGGATTCCTACAAAGGTTTCCATTATCTGTATACTTGAATGTTCCAGTACATGTCGGTTTCTCATTCTGCAGGTGCAAATGTGCAACGTGCATCCCTTTGTGTATTTACAAGAGACAACGATTGGGGAATCAAAGCAAGTGATACAAGCTCTGGTGACAACTTTCTACCTTCCATTTTCGAGTCATGGTTGCAGGTAAAGGTAGTACAAGCTGTGGATTGGTGGCCTGCTTCCATACCATACTTTGGCAGTGTGCTTGTTAAACATGAAATAGAAGCGAATGATTTGATAGAGGCAGTGCTTCCAGATATGTTCATTTGCAAAACTGTTCAACGCGGGATACAATGAATAACTTGCACACGCACATCTCCCTGCATCACATATTGTTTTGCGTGCCAGTTATACCTTCTCAAGTTCTTTGAGCACGTGCTTATCTGAGTTATACACCTCTTATGCAGCCTTCATAACATATCCAGCAAAGTTCATGCACTGGAATGTATTTAAGACACTTGGATGTGCCTGCCGTCATTAACATCATTTTCCAATTTATTTTAGGGAAATATGTTAGTGCAACAACACTCTCTGAACTGGTTTGGTCATCGCCAGCTCATGTTGTAACACTGTGCAGATCAAGTTTCGGGGAAAGCCTGGTGAACAGTACCGAGGTTCTGAAGCATATCATGTCTGTCTTCATAGTGTATCTTTTCCTTTACGTCTGTCATCGCTTCATACAGGGATGAGAAGGTTTTTGCATTTGACTTGTGTAGTACATCTCGGAACTTATACACAACTTACGTTGTGTATAAGCATCATCAGAAACGTCGATTCCTTCCCTTGCAAAAATGTTAAGCTGTACTTGGCCGAAGTCCTGCGAATCAGAGATTCCTGAATGTCACTGTCAAAATGTCACTGTCAAATCCTTAGCAGCAATTTTCAGAAGAACATCAGAGGATATGTCTGGCGCAAACACGTTGGATTTGATTTCATTTAATTTTCTCGTTTCTTTATAGATGGAGAGGTTTTATCGTGAAGTATTTGGTCAGCATGTCCTGCCAATGAACAGTGCCCTCGTTTTGATTGCAATGTAGGTCCGGAGGTTGTGGGATAGAGGCCAAAGCTTCAGTGCTGACGTGGGTGTCTTATTTCGTACGATATTACCACCTTTGTCATGCTGCATTCAGCCACTCCTGGCTATTATTAAGGTCTACCTTTTTGAATATTCGACCTGAATCCTTCACAACAAAGTTACACTTGTAGGACTTATCTTAGACTTCGTCCGATAGCTGGTTAATCTAATCTATACACAACCAGACCTTGGATTGTTAATGTGATCATATGGATGAAGGAATGAGGCATTTGACAAAAGCAAAGAGAAGAAAGCTTCCAGAGACCACCATACTATCATTATTGTCTTCTGCACCAGTCCTGTGGGTGTCAAAGGTTTATGTGTGTATATAGATAGGTGTACACACACACACACACACACACACACACACACACACACACACACACACACACACACACACACACATGCGTGCATGCATACATATAATAAGTACTTCACCAAGAAATTTACGAAAAGATATTTACCTGAACATCATATATTTCCATCTCTTCCCCTGGATTGTATATATACACCTTGATCAGGAATGTCTTTGCTGTTCAAATAAAAGAACAGAATTGTATGCTAGGTGCATTTCTATGGCAGGATTTGAACCAGTATTGACATTAAATAATGTATGTGCACTCTAAAATAACAGTTACATTTCATGTCCCATCTTCATTATTACTTCACAGCTAACACCTGTGTCGATATCCGAAGTAGTTCTAGCTCTTTATTTTGATCAGTCAGATGGTTGCTTTAATCCACCCGAAAAATTCGGGTTATTGTTCTTGCTTCGAATAACCATAATATAACCGATTGACGAAAGAACGGGTAACATACGAATGTATCTAAAAGTTACCTATATAATCTTAACGAAATGATCTCATAAAGCACACCTCACCCATGAATAATATAGATGCAAAGTCACGTGACTACGCTTCTAAATAGGATATTGCCCTGTGTATGAAAATGGTAGAATGTAAGTGGTATGCTTTCTTTTCTAAATAATGGTCAATAAAGACTAAAATAAAGTATACAGTACAGACTCCTACGTTCACATTAACAGTACATACGTATTTTAGACAATTAACTAATTTCCAATTCTTAGCCCAGTTATATTATCTTATAATTTTATTAAATAATGCTTGTATTCAGATGGAGAAGTGTCAGTGTCCCCTTGACCCTATTTAAAATGACACTGGATTGCGTGTTAAAGTGCCCCCTTGATCCTATTTAATATGACACTGGACTGCGTGACAAAATGCCCCCTTGATCCTATTCAATATAACACTGGACTGCGTGCTAAAGTGCCCCCTTGGTCCTAGTTAATACGACACTGGGCCGCGAACTGTGTTTCATAGTTCAAGAGCTGTTAAACTACGCCAACTATTTTCGGTTATGACCTTAGATGGCAGTCCAGTGCGTGTTCGGAAGGGTTAATAGTGAACAGTAAGCAGAATAGCTAAATAAAACAATGTTTCAAATGAATCAATCAACGTCAATGTAAAGCTTTCGGATTCGAGATGAGGAGCTATTGAAGTTGCTCTAATTCCTTAATTCAAAATTTTAACGATATACCTACTTTTCATTATGTCGGCAACGTGCATGGGAAGGTCAGGATTTATGTCAAGGATGGGTGGATAATAGTAGAGCACACGTTTCATTTCTGGTAATGACTGTCTTTCCAGAGCAACTTCCTCACACAAAGAGCCCACATCCCTCCTAAAGTCCTGGATTTCTGGAGATTTTAAGGTTTCTAGGTAGTCTACACTGATGCCCATTGCTTTTCCTGGACAATTGCAGTAAAATATCATGTATGTATGGCAATAAATACAAGAGGTACAGTTCTCTGGGTTATTCATGCCATGACAGGTCTATAAGCAATGTGAGTGACTTAAAATCTCTCTTTTCTCTCTCTCTCTCTCTCTCTCTCTCTCTCTCTCTCTCTCTCTCTCTCTCTTATACTGGTATTGATGAACTGCTATGTTGGTTTACAGTTCTTTGTAGCTCATTGCACGTAAAAGTCAAAATTATTTTAATGTTTCTTTTAAAATCTGAAATGATTGTGAATTTTGTTATTAGCTATTTATATCTATATAAGACGTACATTCAAATCACATATTTTCAGTATTTCATTGTTCAGGTTGCTGATTTAGGTCTGACATGGAAAGAAGACATCATCTGAGAAAAAAGTAAGACTCTTACATTTATTTAAATTTATATTTAATTATTATTATTATTTTTATTATTATTATTATTATTATTAGTAGTAGTAGTAGTAGTAGTAGTAATAGTAGTAGTACTAGCAGTAGTAGTTCTAGTAGATGTGGTGGTAGTAGTAACGTGATTAAATATACCTATATCATGCCGCATTTGCAATGATTGTTTCTGCTGCTTTGGCATGGTCAGTGTTAGAATGGGAAGGTATAGCGGCAAGTCCAATAATTTCAAGTTTTCTTCTCGGAATTCCTCGATTTCTGCCTCCAGTGTGACCCCTTGAAACACATACTGATGGCCTTTTCCAAGGAGCTCGTAGGCAGGGTACCTTTTCGCCTCCTCGAACAAACGAGCTTTTACTATATCCAACCGAGTGTTGGTCAACAGCTGGAGAGGTATCAACATGCCGTTTGGCATAAGAAAGTCGTAGGTTTCTTTCAACATTTTTGTCACTACATAAATGTTATCTTTGAAGTCCTATATCTGAAAAAAAGAAGAGCCATATATTTTAGCATGTGAAGTTATCGGATGAGCACATTGGATTACTATATACGAGAGGCATTTAAAAGCTTCTGAAAAAGAAATTACCCACAATGCATATCTATACAGTTTCTCAGTCTGATTAAAAATTATTAGATTTTACTTTGTATTCTCTCAATCAAAGGTCAACTGGAGCTGAATCAAGGCTGCATGGAATATGTGGCAAAGTTTAGATGTTATTCTCTTTCAGGAGTCTGCCACGACGGCAAATGTATGACACCATTGCCATGTCATGGAATAGAGGGTACATCGGTTACCGGTGCGCGTTCAGGGTATTTCGGTAGTGTTCGCAACGTTTTGACAACACTTATGAGGCATAAAAATGCCCAGGAGCAGTAGCGGAGTCAGACAGAGGTAGTTGGACTTCTGGAACTTTTGCATCGATCAATAATGCATATAACACTGTCTTGAAAGTCCGAATACATTAGATCAAACTGAGTCTCTGCTCGTCTTTCCCGTTCCAAACTTTATTATATTCTTTTGTGTCGGGTCAAGAAAATTAAATCCCCGCTTCATCACCTGTGTCAATGTCATTGAAACGTATCTGGTTTAGCGATTTCAGCCTGAGTCTGTTTTTGATCAGCCCTCAAAAAATTGCGGAACGCATATTGCACAAACCTTTCTGACTTTCAAAAAATACTTCATTATATTAAATTCAGCTGACGAATGAATGCCTGTGATAACAGAAGTATCTTCCATTTTGTACAGAACATCTTCATAGATTGCACACTTCACCGCATCAACATTCTGCTCAGCAATCGCGGACAACGTTTTTTCTCCCACGACGTTAGCCAGCTTCCGTGGATTCACAACCAGCTCTACAACGATGAAACCACCCACAATGTTTTCGATATGAGAGTTGCATTCATAAACTTTATCCTATTCGGCCATACTAGTCTAAGAGCATCCCAAGAGCGCCAGGATTTCCCAGTATGCTCTTCGCCCAGTAGCAATATTGTTCTGCTTCTCCTGCATTTTTACGTCACTGTCCTTTATCAATGTTAAACCACAAGCATACATTTACAAGTGTCCGGTGTGCCGTATTTGCAGCTGCACCGAATTGTATAGAACGTTTTTCTTTTCTAATCTATCAATCTGCTTTAACTTTAGTTGACAGGTTCAAACAAACAAGCAAGTTACAACAAAATATTCAGAACTTTTCAAATAACACTTGACTTTGTTTTACCTCAGTGTAGGATTCGTCGCCACTGGGTGTCTGCAACGTCAGTGACGTCTACGACGTAAATGAATCTTCTGTCTATTTCTTAGACTTGGAAATTTGGAAAGTTGTGATAATTCATGTATATGTTTCTACTCATATTCACCAAAAACCGGTTATGATGACCTTTTCATAACGTGTGATGAAGTGTTTCCATCTAGCTCCTTACTTCAAAGATACTAACATACACGTAGTTACATAAGGCAAATTTTCTCGAATGCCACTACTAAAAATATAATATCTCACAATGACCTGGGCAGGCATTGCATTCATTGGAATGTTTCAGACTTTTAAACCAGACATTCATTTTACAGGCTGGGACATGCGTCTTGCTTCCCATCTCTACCCGATTGCGCGTCGCCTGAATTTACTCAATGCACACGTAAATTGACTGCTGGGCTTAACCGACTACAGTTTATTTCGACCATAAATCCGCAGTAAAACCTTGGTTATCCGAACTCCGATTAACTGACTGTTCGATTTATTCGAACCGACATATTACCGCTAAATATTTCCAGCATTCAAATACAATCCCGATCATCCGAAATATTGTCATGATTCCCAACTCACTTGTATTATTGAGTTTTACTGTAATTTTTCCTCATTCCAAGTTTTCCATGCAGATAACATCACTCTAAAAGTTACACGACAATTAAGAAATAGAAAGAAACGTGACTTAGTGGTCGGTTATGTTGACAAGTGATATGAACATTGTGGGTTGGAGCCCTGCTGGAGCCATTGCAGCAGCGTCCCTAAGCAAAACATATAGCCTTGCTTTTGCCTGTAGACCCAAATATAAACATGAATTGTTGTGTCTACTAACACCAAATGAAAGCGAACAAAGGGTGGCGCAGTGTTTAGCCTTCCAGACTTGCAACCTGAATACAATCGGTCGTACAGTTGCTATTTTCTTCTTCACATGCAATCTTTGGATGCATTCTGATTTGATAACAGATCGATAACCAAATGAAAGGAAAAAATTGAAAGCATCTCTAACTCTTTGCTATAGATCATAAAATGTTAGACATATAAATATTTAGGGAATTTAACGAGCAAGCTAATTTGTGTCAAAAATTGTATCCCCGCTTAAATGTATGTCAGCGAATATAGCAGAGATAACACATCAATAATGGAGCTAGCGTCTGAATTCTTCCCCGCTCAAGCCTTGAATGCATTAAAAGGCCTTGGCCTCTTAACTGCAACAGGATGGAGCCTAAGAGCTGAGGAAAGACGAACAACTCTGCTTTTAGTATGGGAAAGCAACGACAAAGAAGAAATAGGAGATAATAGGCACAGGAGTAAAAGGCGGGAAAAACCGAGGAGACAAAGGGAGAGACCTCAGTCACCGAGAGAACCCTCTATCTCTACTCCAGAAGACAACAACCACCACCAGCAGCAGAACATGCCCCAAAATGAAACATTAGGGGCCAGGCAGAAGTTTGCAACTGCCCAGGACAAATCGGACCAAGCTCCGAGTACAACAACAACGCAGGAAACATTTGCAATGATAGTAGCGCATTCTCCTGCAAGAGTTACACCACCCAGGCAGGAAGACCCCCATGAGATACAAGATGTGGTGCAAGCAGATTTGGAAATGTCCTCCTCTTCAGATAATGAAGATATAGAAGAAGAAGAGGTAGCGGTGGAGGAGGCCGATCCATATCGCCAACAATACATGGATATGGGTCTAGGGGCAGCCATGGAGGACACAAAATAGGCGGGAAATGTAATCAACGCCGTGAAATACATAGCATGGAGGTCCCTGGACGCACACAAGCCCAGGCCATCACAATGGAATTATGGAGTAAGGCTTCTTTCAACATTCTACCAAAGCGCCTATAGGGACTATCCATTATACCAGCTTGTCGATTGGGCCAGCTACGTAGCAACAATTCATAGCTACGATTTCCCCGACATCACACAAGAAGACAAGCGAACGGCGGCCAAATGTAAAGAGGCAGAAGACCGCCGTAGGACGTTCAGCTAACCTGCCAAAAAGCCCTTTTTAGGGCTCATTTGCCTCTTTATTTTAGGGATTCCATTTTGGCTAGGACTTCCATTAGAACAATCTATGATTCTGATTTGATACTTTTTCCACCATTCAAAATTCAAACCGAAGCCTAATATTGTCTAAACTATTATATGTTGCTCAGACATATTAGTAATCTAAATCTGTTAGGGACTTAAATTGTTATGTACACTATGTACTAGTAAGATTGGTTGCTAAGTGATAGGCAAATTTTAATGGCTTAATGGATTTGGCTAATTGCACAGGTGGCATACACATTATTGGCTTAGGAATTGTCCATTAGTACAATTGGACTGAATTTGATATAAGTACGGACAGGCGTTTCGAGGCGTACACGGCGTCCATGGATACGCTTTGCGCCGGATGCTTTGACACCTTTTCCTCCATTGCCTTTTTCGGCCTCCTGTACATGGACGGAGTGTGAAACGATTTCCACCCGTCCCAACACCAGGTGCCCGAATGAGACGTCATAGTCGCCGACCAATGGCGACTGATATCTTACACTGCTTGGTTGACACCTGATGGTTGCACTTCTACTGAATACCATCATACTTGAGTGCGTGTTGGATCCAATCCCACTCAAGGAAAGCCCCTAGCTAGTGCTGTGGCGGAGTGGCATGTGGGTGCGTGGTTAAACATGCAGTATGGGCGGACTGGAGATCCATTTTTATGGATGAAGAACGATAGTCCGGTAATACCTGCATGCCAACGAGTCTCGTCTTATACTGAGGAGAGTGCTGATGAGGTTAGAAGTTTCGCACTTTCCCTTCAGCATTCAAGTCAATATCACTAGCTACGGTAGGTCGTTTGGGATTTAGTTGTCCAACGACCTTTTGGTAAATATCAGCTCTCTTTGAGAGCATAAATGCCTGGGGGATGTGGCTCTTATTCCTTTCCCCGGGATATATTTCAGGCCGCCGTGCGGCCATAAGCCAGTGGTACATGCCAGAATGGGCGCACACCACTTAAATCCAATAGACAGATAGATAGATAAAATGTATGTGATTAAAATATCAGAAAGATATATAAACTGAGAAGTCTAACCGGGGTCAGGAACGAGAAGAATTATGTTTCACTATGGATGTTTGGTTTGCTGTTTTTAACAGAACTTTTAACACAATATTGACTATATCATGTGACGGAAGAGGAAGCCACGTGACTTTCCCGGAACATTCATAGGCAGCCTATCTAGGCTGGTTTAGGCGGGTATCAAACAAGTGATCCTTGCATTACGAGTCCGACGCTTTACCCAATTAGCTACCACTGCTAGATGTGATACGAACGAGTTAACCAATGGACTTGTTGATGTTGTACTAAATAAATTCCAAAACTGATATTTTGTCTAAACTTTGAATTTAACAGCCTTCCTTGTCAGCAGCATCCATGTTGAAATAAATGGGCCACACTTCAATTCTTCTCAAAGCGTAGCAGTGCATATCACTGTTGATTACGTACGATACAATTACTATTTAAACATCCGCATTTCACTAAAAGTTCTGTTGCTAACGTAATAAAATGAAAGATTTGATACAATATACTGACACTATGATATTGTGATTTACAGAATACTGATATACTGTTTGGAAGGAATTACGTCTTATCAACAATACACACACCATATTGAAAAGATGTTTGTTATCTAAGCAAATATACACCATTAGAATACAAGTACAATATGTACACACAAACTCTCCAATGAAATATTTTGTAAACCAGAACTTCCTGGTAGGACGGAGTTCCTGACGGCTCATATTACGGAAGAATGGAAGGAGAGTTGTATATGTGAAATGAGTGCTCTTGGACACTTGTAATCAGTTTGTAAGTCAAATAAAGTTATTTAGTGCTTAAAGCACCCTGAATAAAACTCCACATGGATGCAGTAAGCACACATACATACATATATACATAGAAACTTACATAAATACACATACATAAATATATACACATTGACATATTCATACATATACACATAGACAAATACATTTAGACAAAAAAAAAAAAAAACATTTCTTTGGATAGGTAAATCGATGGCTGGATAGAACGGCAGACACAAAACTATAAATATAAACATTTCGTTGGATAGGTAAATCGATGGCTGGATAGAACGGCAGACACAAAACTATATAAATAGATAAGTAAATGGAAAGAGAGATATGTAGATAGTTAGACAGATACGTAGACAAAATGACAAACGGAAACTTAGACTTAGACTTAGCGGATGAAACCTTTTGCAATATGTAGTTGTATCTATGGGTTTTAGTGGGGTTGCATGCAGTGTAATGATGACGACGTTAAGATATCGCCCAGTTTCTACCAATGTTTGTAAGACGTAACAAAAATTATTCTTCTTAAATATATTGTTTTCTAAATGCGACAATTTAAATCTGATAAATTATTTGTTTTTCCTCGAAAGCAGTTAATCTTATCTACGAAGCAATGTTTAAATTATGCTTACCTATGTACCATCCGTACCGAAGTGATCTGGGGAATCATGATATATTTACTGATGTCACTTAACAGATATACAGGTATTACATAGCACCTGTTTGGATAAGCGTAGCCAATAGAAATAAATATTTCTACATTAGTCTTCCTGATAAGGTGACTTTTCTCACGACATGTGATTTTGCATGGAGTGGGTTCTTTTTAATCAATGCTCGATATGACTCTACATACTGAACTGTAGTTTCATATCACACACACACATACACACACACACAGAGAGAGAGAGAGAGAGAGAGAGAGAGAGAGAGAGAGAGAGAGAGAGTTAGTTGTCAGTTTTGAAATTAAATTAAGTAACCCAATTTTTTTTGTTGATAGTTTACTTCGAAAAGATAAAACCGATTATTTTTCTGTTGTAAAATAGTTCATGAACAGTCACAGGCATACTTTGCAATATCATTAAACAGTGAATAGTTCCTGGAACGAAATAGTGCAGTAGCGTCATACTCTCTTCGCATAAGCGCCGTCTTGCATTCGACTCCCGGTTTCACCCATCAACAGTTCTCAAGATTACATAGCACACCATTTTTGGGAACGTTGTGCGATTGACAGCAATAAGTAAAGTATAGCTGAATAAGTAGTTTTACACTAATAGGATTTGTTCCAAGTTATTTTACTGAAAATAAGCGAATAAGCGACGATGTTCTTGTAAACAGAAATAAAGTGTATATAAAATTGAGCCGCATTCTTCAGGTACTATCTACCTGATTTTTCCTTCAACCTTCTATTTTCAACGCTATAAATCGATTACAACGATGGTGCAAGCTGATTATGACTAACTAAAGGCTACTGTTAATTTAGGAAAGGCGACATAGTAATGTGCTGATTATTTGGAACAGAAACTTTAGGTCAAATAGAAAAGTAACAGATGTGTCTCTTCCTAGTTGCTGAGTGCTTCTATTTACTAGATTACACTTATCTCATTATCCATATAGTGTACCGATTTACCAGTGTACACGGAATACAATGAATACGTCTCAAATTTAAAACGACAGAATCAGTTCTATTCTTGCTGGGTCGAACAAAAATTTTGATAAGGACCGAAGTGAATAATGCTTATAAGAAGATGTGACAAACTTCAAACAGTCTTGTTTTCCGTCTTCTGAAAACTCTGAATCTGTGAAATTATTAACACACACACACACACACACACACACACACACACATATATATATATATATATATATATATATATATATATATATATATATATATATATATATATATATATATATATATATATATATATATATATATATATATATATATATACCACATACATTAAAAATAACATGACATTTAAAGTGTTGGTATAAAGCAAATTGATATACCAATACTATTGGTATATCAAATTGTGATCCGCCCATGGCGCAATAATACGCATATATAAACATTCTAGCGACCGTCTGCAGTTGATTCTAGATCAATGATGAATTTCTACATATTAATCATTAGTGACGTATGAACATAAAGATAAAACATATTGATAACCCCCGTTTTCTAAATGAATTTAATATGGTACACATTTTCATCACAATCCTTTCTCATTTCTGTCCCCCCCCCCTCCTTCCCTCTCATGTATAACGGACAAACTACGCAGAAATATGGAGTGAGAGAGAAAAGGAATTTGGGCTGGATTAAAACCTTGAAATAGAAATTACACCAAGTAACCTACTAGAATATGGTTCGTCGTATGCCTTGGGATTTATCTACAGTGTTTATCAATGATACAAAGTTGCAACCATGTCGACATTACACAATAAATTCCTCGGTTACATGGTACACATACTGTGATGCATTTAATGTTTTGCTTTGTTGTTGTTTCTTAAATATGCTATAATGTTCTAAACATCGATTATTATTGATTAAATATGAAAATGTCCAAAGCCCCCCCCCCACCCTCGTAGCAAGATACGAGCTAAAATCTATGAAATGACGAATGTAGAGGATTTTAGTTTGTGTAATCCCACGATATATCTGGACTTATGAATGATGATAAAAGTTAAGTCAAACCTACCAAAGGATGAGAG
>JAECUM010076294.1:0-10256 GCA_016617855.1 Megalonaias nervosa
ATGAACTGCATAGCCATTGTTACCAATTTATATTACTGTAACTTTCCAGTGGTGACCAATAAACATTAATCTCTGCACTACATGCCACAACAAAGACAACCATGATTACCACTACTTTCGCTCCACTTTGGGCACAACTGTTTGACAGATTAAATGTCCAATGCAGAGGTGTGGATCTTCTGAAATTTACAATATATGGAGAGTCTGTTAGGTATGGTTTACTGTATATTCTTTCACTTTTATTATTCATTGTAAACAAATATGGTCAAACTAAGATTCTCTCTCTCTCTCTCTTGAGTACAAAATACCCTGAAAGCCATGATAAATGCTAGACTGATTATTCACTTGAATATGCAACTACATATGCATTTCATTTATTTAATCTTCAGGGTCAAAGCTATTATTTATCATAATTCTCCAAGTACCAAATTAAAGAGATAAAAGTCTACAATACCTTCTGGTTCAATTGATGACACAGCTGCAGCACCTGAAATAGTCAATTATGTGGCTTCTTTAGTTATTAATGTGTGTTATTTCAGTACATAATGGATGGTAGAAAAAAGTTATTATAAAGTACATGTATTTTAAGACATACTGGTGTTTAAGAAACATGGGATTCTCTACTTGACATAGAAACATGGGATTCTCAACTTGATGTAGAAGCATGGGATTCTCTACTTGATGTAGAAACATGGGATTCTCTACTTGACGCAGAAACATGGGATTCTCTACTTGATGCAGAAACATGGGATTCTCTACTTGACATAGAAACATGGGATTCTCTACTTGACGCAGAAACATGGGATTCTCTACTTGACATAGAAACATGGGATTCTCTACTTGACATAGAAACATGGGAATCTCTACTTGACATAGAATATTGTAGTTATTTGTAATAGTGAATGTTAGATACTTTTAGTGTCTTAACATGTAAATATGTCCATTTGGTTTAGGATTATGTACATAACAGATACACAAACTGGTTCAACTTAATGAGTGTGAGCTTCGTATGCAAAAAAATAAAGTACAATTCAGTTGTGTTTTATTTAATATATACTATTTTTCCGTTTACAATATACTTCTAGTTATTCTTGTCTAATGCTAAACTCATACCCATGATTTCTGTGTACAAAGATTTGCTATTCTTTCTCATGATGTAAATACATGTAATTAGTATAGGCATATGCATCATGTTGCTACTTAATGAGAGTGACAGACAGACAGACAGACAAGAGTGAGAGCTACCAATATTAGATGAACCACAAGCCATGGGACCATCACTGTAACTGCGTTTTCTCATTTGTCTAGCTATGTATTCTTCATCATTCTTCAAAAGATCCAATACATCTATATACCCACTAGCTTTCAGTGCATCCTCCAAAACGTGATACTCCCCAGCTTTCAAGATTCCTCTCTTCTCCATTAGATGAAACACATCTGTTGGATTTTGCTGTACAATGTATAACATTTCCTCGGGAATGTAAGAATCTAAGTAAAAGATGAAATTTTTGTACGTTGGATCATTTGGATCCATCATATCGCACAATTTTATCACAAGAGATTTGTGTTGTCGATTAACCTCCCTTGAGACTGATGCCATTTTCTATAAAAGGTGATACAACTTTTGTTCCATTCAATGATTAAGTAAGTTTCATGGTACATAAAAAATACTTAGAAACACAAGATAGTCATATAACCTTCCAGCATGCAAAATAATTCTCTTCTCCATTTCATTAGTGTTTCTTTTTTGATGACTCAAAGTATTCCATCTGAATTGGGTTCAAATATCGATCATATGTTTTAAGCCATATATTCATGTATCTGGTAAATACAGGACTGATGGGCTAAATCACTTAACATGTATCTGGTAAATACAGGACTGAAGGATTCAAATGAAACTAGTCCACTAAGTCACATTATTTTTCATAATAGGAGTTTCCAATATATGATCTATGGAAGGTCCTCGTATACAGCTACTTATTCTCTGCTTGTATCATCCTTCACAGACATGTATGGTGAACCAGCCTGAAATTTTCATCCTTCACATACAGGTATGGTGAACCAGCCCGAGGTCTTCATATCTTCACAAACAGGTACCGTGAACCAGCCTGTAGTCATCATATCCTTTATAAATAGGTATTGTGAACCAGTCTGGAGTCCATAAAAGTGATGTTTCTCTCATGTACTGAAAATGAATAATAAATGTAATGCTAGTTACATTCTTTGTACATTTGTGTATAGCCATAGCAAGTTACTGTAAATTCACATTTTATCAGGGCACCCAGCTTTCAAACCAGGAATTTTAAAAAGCAAAGAGCAATGAATCTTCTGTCATTATAGAAGTATCTACATTTCCCATCCGCACATCTACAATCAGAACTCTCAAGGATTTTGCACCAGTTTCTGGTTTACATTGCAATGTATCAAAATCTAAAGCAGTGGTTCCCAACATCTTTTGGCCATGCCCTAAGAATACGACCTCATTTCTACATTTTGATAAGTTGATTATAAAACATGAAGTATGCAAACAGTCCTGATTCTGATGGATTTATTAATGAATTTTATAAGTCCTTTTCCCCTCCTATTATTTACTGATGATTTTGAAAATGAATTTGTCTCTCCTGAATGGGACGTTTTGGAAAATGCTCTGAAATCTTTTAATTTAATGATTCTATTAATGCCAGTTGTTCCAAGTATTTTGTGACAAGTCCAGAAGTAATGGTTACTTGTTTCATTTCTATCATCAAGAAAGAGGTGTCATCAAGGAAACCCATTAACCCCATACTTATTTATCATACGAATCAAACTTCTTTCCACTAAGTTCTTGACAGAGAATTTAAACTGGCTCAGTATCATGATGATGCCTTTTTTGTTATTGGATGGCTCTCCACAGTTTTTCAGATCTACAATCAGAACTCATGGATTCTGTATCAGTTTCTGGTTTACATATCAAAATCTAAAGCAGTGGTTTCCAACCTTTTTTGGCCAGGACTCTAAAAAATATTTGTCCTGTGCCTCACAATCCTGTTTCCACATTTTAATAAGTTTTGCCACCCTCAAAAAAAATTCTGGCAATCCTCCCCCATGCTCCTGAATGTCCTCATGACCTGGGGGTTGGGAACCAATGATATAAAGCTCTCTGGATATGAAGGAACAAATTTTCAGAAGAATGAGTATGCC
Organism: Megalonaias nervosa; assembly: GCA_016617855.1. Taxonomy (NCBI): domain Eukaryota; kingdom Metazoa; phylum Mollusca; class Bivalvia; order Unionida; family Unionidae; genus Megalonaias; species Megalonaias nervosa. The sequence continues at coordinate 3,181 of JAECUM010076294.1, forward strand.
CCAACATTGAAACAGTCAGTGTACTTCTTTCACCTGTTAGGAACAGATTTTTGTTTCAACTTAGATATGTTAGAGATAAATTATGCAAAGAAGTTAAAAGAAGTGAAAAAATACTTCTGGGTTGTAGGATGAGGAGAAATCTGTCGCTTACTTTGATTAAATCATTGATTTTACCATGATTTATTCATTTATTCTTTGCTTTGCTAATCTTCTCTTATGTATTTAAAAAACAAACATTTTTTTAAAATAGATTTTGAATGGTAAAACAGAGAATAATACACATACAGCCTAAACCACAGCTGGAAGAAGTGACGTAGCTCATGTTCTTTACTTTAATCAATGCATGAGCATCACTTGGATTAAAAACCTTATTCAAATGAAGAAAGGCTTTGCCGAAATGGTTAAGACAAATATTCTAAGACAATTTTTCAGGCCTCCAAATATTAGAACAAGAGTCCATTGAATGGACTGACAATGTCAAGAAATTCAAGATTCCACCATTTCATCATTTTGAGTGTTGAAACCTTCACTGATAGTCTTCAGCAATAAAAATATTTTGTGGACATCAATGGAAGTCTTTTGGTGAAAATCCTGTATCATAATTATCATCCATTCTGGAGAGTAATGACAGCAAGATGTTTAAGACAGTTGCCACGGCAGCCATACAGGATGTCAGACTGGCACCATTTTCATTTAGGATCAACTAGGTATCGTAAGAAGTCTATTACTGAAAATCCCATGTTGATTTAACCATCCATTTGGATAGGAGTAGATATAACAATATTTTCAAGACAGGTGATCAAAATTGAAAGAAAAGAGGTCTCTAATCATAGTTAAAAAGTGCACCCAAGATACAAATTTTATTGCCTTTCAGTTTAAATTGATGCACATAATTATTGTCACAAATCAATTTAAAAAATAAAATTTCATTGACAATGATAGATGTACTTTTGCAAACAAAAAGTTGAAAGTATTGAACATTTATGACTGTACAGTAAATAAAGATTTTTGGAAATTCTTTATTGTATAGATTAAGAATTATATATCAAATAATATGATCTCCAACTGTTATATATTTTTGGAAATTACAAATTTGGTGATATAATTAATTTCTTCATTCTAAATGCAAAATATCAGTTGTACAGGTCATGCTATACTAAGAAAAACATACATATTTTAAAAGTTAATAAATGCTATGTTTTATACTACCAAAAATTTGGAAAATATTTAGCAGGCTCTTTAGTAAAACATTTACCTTAGAGAAAATGTGGACACTTTCTTTAAAATTTTAACATCTTGTAGAATACTACAGCTAAACAAGCATCTTCTACTGAGTGTGTAAATTTATGCATCACTTCCCAATCTTTGTAACACTCTATTTTTCTTGATGTATGTCAAAACTCATGCATATGCTTCATCTGTGTCTACCTGTGTGTGCGTGTGTGTGTGTGTGATAAAGAGTTTGATATTGCATTTGCAATATTTGCATTTATGTATTTATATTTATTAATACAGATGATGCAAATGAAGAGCCAGGACTGCTCCATAATTATGCATAACTCCCTTAACACTGTGTCAGAAAGTGTTAAAATGAATTTGTACAATCCAAAAAGTCATTTTCAATAAATAATATAAAAACATTCTATAAATCACAATAACAAATGGATAAATATATCATAAAGGTCATCTCTGTTTAGCAATCATCTATCCTAAACAGCCACATTGTCAAAGTTCCAATAACCAACAAATTAACCTGTTAAAATGATCACCTCTATTTACCAAACATCCACCCCAAACAGTCACAGTCTCAAGGTCAAAATGACCAACAGTAAAACCAATACTATGAAATCATAAAATGTAAACATACTATAAATTATTCCATGTAAACAAGTCTATTCCTTAAAACATACAACAGTACAACAAAACATCAATTATCCAGACCAATGGAAACTCAGATTATGTTCTGATAAATAGTCATCTGAATGATCTAATTTTGCTTAAAAAGTAGAACTGCAAATGGATTAAATGGGTTTGATGTTTGACATGTGAGATAATCCTATGTCTGGCAGTGCATGTATCAATAATTAAATAAATATTAATGTTTTCTGGATATTTGACATCATTAAAGAACAAAAAAATGTATTATCAATTAAACAAACTGATCCTCTACAGTGCAGTCCATATTTTCGTGAATTTTACATTGAAACTCCAGTGAAACCACAGAAGTAAACAGTCCTTAAGACTCCAGTGAAATCAACAGTAAACAGTCCTTAAAACTCCAGTGAAATCATAGCAGTAAACAGTGCTGTACTCATTGTATCAAATTACTCCTGTTTATTCAGTCAATTATAGCAGTGAGCAGTGCTGTACTCCTTGTAATAAGTTACTCTTCTTTTTTCATTTAGTTATAACAGTACACAGTGCTGTACTCCTTGCAGTAAATTATTGCTGTCGATTCAGTCAATCAGAGGAGTGATCAGAGATCACATGGAGATTACTCTAACCAAATCTGGCTTATTAATTTTATACCAAATCTGCACTATCTGCTGCAAAATCTTGTACAGTGACCTATATAAACCTGACTTAATGTTGGTATATAAGGATGATCAAAAGATTCTATAACAAATGCTTTGAGGAAAAGTTATGTAACTGTTTACAATGATTTTAGTAGTCCTCAAAATAACTTCCCTTGGACTTCATGCATGACTGCCATCTTGTGACCCCAGTCCTGAATGTAGCAGCCTGTCATATGACAGCATTTGTAACAACCTGCTGATTGCATCCCTTAGTTCTTTTTTTACTTCCATACAGGTTTCCCTGTAATGACTCTTACAATTTTGGAAAAAGCAATAAATCAGATGGAACTGAACCTGGGCTGTATGGGTGATTTGAGGTTTCAACACCAAGTTTTTGCAAGGTCTGCATTACAAATTTACATTTGTATGATTGGGTTTGATAACTATATATTTGACACTGTTCTGACAATAACTGGTAAGATGCTGGATACATACTGGAAATTTTAAAGGGACATTACAAGTACATATAACAGACAGTTGGGCCAGTTTTCGGGTCAAAAATATAGCAATATATGGACTTTTTTGAGAAAAATGTAGTATCTAAAAAGGGTAGGATTGAAAAAAAAAGGATTTTTCTCATGCATGTAAGGCAATAATACATTAACATTTAGAGGATTTACAGATTTATCAATGATGGTCAAATTCAAAAATAAACAGCAAAGACATCTGAAAACTTCTAAAAGAACTACACTTGGATGAAAGAGGGGATGTCACTGGTCGGGGGGGGGCACCTCTATTTCTACCTCACTATGTTAATATTTAGAGGATCTGAAGATTAGCAATGGTGATATCAACTCAAATACAAACAGCAAAGTCAGAATTGCAACAAAAAACATGAAGCTTATATCTAAACAGCAGTTGCAATGGAAATGAAATCCACAAAACTAAATTTTAACTCTGGCTTTTTCGAAAGCACTTAATTATAAAATACATATTGAAACAAATAACTTGAAATACACCTGACATTCATTTTCTTTTGGTATACCACTATGTCAAGCTGCCATCAGCCTGATAGCTAAATGCAAGAACAATTAGCCAAGAGATCTCTCATTTGGCTGCCATCTACCTAATAGCTAAATGTAAGAAAAACTGGCCAAGAGATGACTCATTTGGCTGCCATCTGCCTAATAGCTAAATGCAAGAACAATTAGTCAAAAGACCACTGATTTAGCTGCCATCTACCTAATAGCTAAATACAAGATTAATTTGCCAAGAGATAACTGACTTAGATGCCAGCTGCTTAATAGATGCCAGCTGCATAATAGCTAAATACAAGAACAATTATCCAAGAGATCACTCATTTGGCTGCCATCTGCCAAATAGCTAAATGCAAGAACAATTGGCCATCACTCATTTGGCTGCTATCTGATATAGCTTAATGTAAGAACAATTAGCCATCACTCATTTGGCTGCTATCTGCTATAGCTAAATGCAAGACCAATTATCCAACATTCATTTGGCTGCTATCTGCTATAGCTTAATGTAAGAAAAACAGACCAAGAAATCTGTACAAATAGGATATTGTCCATGCAACTTTCTCCCAATGTAATTTATTGCATAGTTTATAAAAACAAATGTGCCAAATCAGCCAAAAATTAATTTGTTAGTCACTTTTAGCCATGTAACACAGACAAAAATTAATTGGGCTATCTTCCTAGATTCCCAAGTTATGTATAGTATCCCCTCTCAAGATGGAGGAACTCTTTACCTGTCATTTTCTGTATGGACAACAAACAAAAATACAGAAAACCAGTCCACAGACAGCACCCTTCCACTGAAGCACTTCAATCATTTTCCATCATAAGCTGGTTACACAACCCCAAAGGTGCTCCCATCTAATGCATTACCCAACCTTAGAAAAGTAAAACAAACAGGATAAATAAGTCAGTGAGCAATTTATTGTAATTTGTTAATGCCAACAGTGGATGGGTCACAAATACAACACCTACTGACTATATTGAATTCAATCAGCAGTTACCAACAGTTTGCACTAAATAAATTAAAATAAGAAAGGTAACTGTTCTTCTTAATGTGGAAAGTTATGGTCTTGGATGCATTTATAAGTCACTCATGCTAATATCTAACAAATGGATTGGTACAACTACCTATATATTTAATCAGAAAAAAAAAATGGCTGAGGTGGTATGGAAAGTTCCAGATTGAGGTCTAGTGCTGCCAGCTTCCACACATTTTCAAAATATGGTTGCCAAACAGCAGTGGTGGACCAAAAGGCAGTGAGCATATGGTCAATAAATGATGAGGTTTAAGTCAAGATGAGCAGAGAAAGGCCATAAATTTAATTTCAAGAAGCAGCATGTGCCTTGGCCATGGCATGACAGATGGCTCTATAAATAAACCATGGCAATGTTTGGATGGTAGACTAGGTAGTCAGCTGGATGTTTTAGGTGCAGAAAAATATTAACCAATCTGAAAGATCCCAGTATAAGATTCCTCATATAACGGAATGCTTAGACAGTATGTGTCATACTGGCTGTCATATTCAAATTGTTCTCCTTTATAACACAAGACATTATAAGATGTTGTTTGGTGAAAGACCCTTCAGCATGAGTAGTGATAACAAGGTTTCTAAAATGGCCACCATGGATGCCATACTGGATGTAAGATTGGCACCTTGTTCCATCTGGGTAAACTAGACATCGTAATTATTCTCCTGGTCAAAACTCTGAATGAATTGCAGTAACAAGAATGTCAAGAAGGACAATAAAAAAGATTTTCAAGATGGCTGTTGTAGTAGCCATATTGGATATTAAATTAGCAATGTTTTCATTTATGCCTAGCTAGACATCAAGCCGAGCAAAACTATATGTGTGTTGTGTTTTGTGTGTTTCCTATATCACTGGTTTTAAAATTAGGGTAGGCAGGTCAGTTTGGGGTTTTTGGGGTTCTTTTTGAATTTTATATATATATATATATATATATATATATATATATATATATATATATATATCATTTAATGCAATTATTTGTGATTTTTTTTTTTTGAAGTTCTAGGGTTCAGTGAGAAACAGGGGCAGTTGGCCAACCAGAAAAACAAATATTCTTTTCTTTCATCTCATAAACATTGTCAGTTAAAACTCCATGTTGATATGTACAATCTATGTGTTCTGGTGGAATAGCAACAAGATTTTCAAAAATGGCCATACTGGCAGCTATATTGGATTTCTCAGTGGCATCATTTTCATTATGACCCAAGTAGACATTGGGATGAATATGTTTGTAAAGTTTCATGGCAATCCTCCAAGCTGTTTAAAAGGTTTAGCAATAATAAACTTGTGCCAACACAAGGACAGCCAACAAATGACAATGGCAATAAGGCATTTATAAGTCACTCAGGTTTATGACCAGTAGAGCTAAAATTGGCAATAAATAATAACACCCTTATTGCGGACACAATAAAACCTGGTAATATCCATAACATTTCGCTTGATAGTTCCCAAATGATGTCATCTACAGCTGTATTTGTGATATCCTGGCAGATTTACCATTGAATTTATATGGTGTTTGGAAGTTGTAATAAATTTTTTGAATCTCAAGATACTGTTAGAAGACATGCATACATATACAGAATGTAAATCAGGCTTTCTGTTAGTATCTGTATTTGTAATTTATAAGATCATTTTGCTTCAGTGTACCTTGTTCAAAATGGTCAATTTTGTTGGTTGCATATTGCAGAAACTGCCAGGTTACCCATAGTCAAGGTAAAATGGGCAGAATATCATCTGCTAATGACCTCATTGGGAAGCATCTATTTGTTGTACATATGATCAAGCTAAAAGTCAGCAACATTATCTGCAGCAACATTATCTGCCAATTATATATGACATAAGAACAAGTAAGAGTTTTGCTTATTGTTTCTTGAAATACCAATATTGTCTACAAATGCAACCCCTTTTTCATTATATCAAATTCTGTGTCATATATTGCCCTGGTGAAGAGCTTCAAAACAAGCTGATTAACTCCTCACATACAGTGGTGAGATACAGCTATTAAGATAACCCATTCAAAACTAAAATTTAAGTTCCTCATTCCACTACATTCATAGCACTGGTCTTTCTTAGCTAAAAATGATACTTATGCCAACATTGTCGACTCTTCTAAACTTATCCAATTTAGCTAGCTATTGGCATGCAGGGACTTTTCTACCAAAGAATCTGGTTCATGCGAATAGTATCAACTCCTACATTAATTTCTACAATCTGGCCTGCTATATTGGTTTGCATGGAAATTTATGACCCAATAAATATGGTACATGACAAAAATGAACTTCTATAATTTTATCCAATTTGGCATGCCATTAACGTGCAAAAACTACTCCACCAAAGAATCTGGTTTATGACAACAGTGTCAACTTCTACACATGTATCCAATCCTGACACTGACATGCAAGGACCACTCTTACAAGGATATGGTTTATGCTAAATCAACTCCATTATCAATTTATCCAATCCAGTATGCCATTGGCACAATGGACTTCCCAAC
>JAECUM010076296.1:0-13769 GCA_016617855.1 Megalonaias nervosa
ATATATATATTTTTTTTTTCATTGCAAATAAATTAGCCAGCTGTAAACTTATTTGATATGAAAGTAGGTAACTAAAGTAGGACACATATTAGAATCAAAGTAGAATAGACCTTTAGTTTATGACAATAAATATACCTATTTTGACAAGTGATAATTAAACATCTAGATTTAATGAATACGTGATCATTACACAAAGTGATTGAAACGAGGAGTAGTTATTATCATTATCATTAAAAATGAAGTCCCAAAAGTCAGCATAATTCCTAACGTTGCTATTATTGTACTGGCGTGCTTATGAAAAACAAAATCCAGACTGACTTTTAGCAATAAGTGTCAGGCAGGTCTTGAGAACATAAACATGTTGCATTAGCAAACACATCCGTAACCGAAATATTTCTTAACTGATTATGATCAATTAATTGAACAGATTATTGCAAATAATTTATTATAAATTTCAATCAAATGTGCAAGACTACCTTAACAAAGACAAATAAATGGCAACGAAAGATTGAACTAAATAGGTTATTGCCTACAAATGTCAGTCCAAGTTAACATGACGATGTGTATTGGCTGGTACCTGGCATAAATGAAAGTTTAAAAGTTGAGCGCTGGGTATATTTCTTCTGACGGCGTGTACACGTTTGACGGTGTTTGACGGTGTTGACCGTTGTATATACAGTCGATGAACGGTGACCCTTAATTCCATCTGCAGTCATGACTATCTAGGACATTGTATACAATGTTTTACTGGTTATTACCACGTAAGATGCGGATAAATATTTTCCCTAAATTGTTTATTATCTTTCAGATTTCCCGGATATATTCCAGTCGTACGAGTTGCATGTTAACACATCTGAGTGTGACATTTAAAAGGCCGAAACTATTACTGTAATTTTCTCAAAGTAATTTTCTCAAAGTAAACTTAGATACAAAACGGATTCTTCAGCATGGCCTAGTAGTAATATTGGTTGATAGGCGAGTAATATGGGTACATGCTGACCCGTATATTTAAAAGTGTCTTTGAGTACGTTTAAAAAATGAAAGAGTATAGTTTACAAGTATTGAAAACTGCAAACCGTGGAAAAATTCTGCTGACATCACTTGGATTTATCTTGATCATGTATTAATCTCAATATTTGTTAAATAATTATTTAATCTTTTTTAATTCACATGCTTTGGGAAAATTAGAATTATTCGTATCTCAATCCGCGTAGGATATTGCTTAAAGAAAGTGTACACTGTTACGAGTCTATGCTCGTAAAATAAGTAACAGAAAAGAGTGAAAGACAACAAGCTTTGTAAAATTTAACAAATAATTTATTTTCCTAGAATACAAAGTGAAAATGAGAAAAAAGAACTTACGGTATTTTGAATTAAATCCCCAAATAATCCAAGAATTACAGACACAAGTCCTAATAATTTAAAGTCCTGAATAAAACTCAGTATAAGTCATGAAGTAATCCAAAACTGAAGACTATGACGTGTCTGTTATGGCTTATAGAGTGTTGATGTGTCAACAGTCTTTTGTTGAATCACAGTAATATAATTCCAGGTTTGAATTCAGTATAAATTCCAGTGAATATCTTTATCCAAGAATTTTATCAGAGCACTTTTGTATTTCCAGAGAAAATAATCACTTGAATTCAATAATTTGAAAAAACAAAATTCAGCCAAACTGGGTTCACAACATAATACAACTTGAAAGTGCTTGATGTTAAAGCACGAATAATCAAGTCCTCACAGTCACAAGATTATATAGTTCTCTACTTGACCTCAGGTCACAATTAGCATTTTCTAAGAAAAAAACCCCCCATTACCTAATGGAAAATAACCTTCTTGAATGTTCCTGATGTTTACAAAACAATAACATGGATTATCTACAATTCACTTAGGAAACTCCAAAACTTTGACCCAAATAAACATATTTACTTCTTCTATTAATAATCATCCTGATATCAAGCCCATACATAGAGAGAATAAATTAGCTATGTATTAGTTGTTTACATAAATTGAAATTAAATAAAAAGCCAGTCAGGTCAAGAAGAAATGAACTCAGTTTTGGACAAGGTCTAGTCCAGCATACAATGTTACATTACAAAAGCATGTAATGAAATAAACAAAATTAAAAACTAACAAATAAACAATTAAATTAAATATGCATAACAACATTAAACAACCTAAACCAGATTGTCCTGATTTTATAAGTTTTAGTTTGCTCCAATTTCCATCAAGTATTCCTGTCTGAGTTAGCGATTGCTTCTCTTAAATTTCTATTTTTCTCTTCAGAATGTTACAGATCCAGTGTTTGCTCAGGATGTTATATCATCATTGTCATAGTCTGCTCTTTTTTTCTTCTTTCTTGTTTAGTCAAAGCCTTACACATTAGGCATGACCTTTCCATTTTTAATGTAACAATTTGTATGCAGTTCTATCAGGTTCTCTCAGTTTTGTGTAATAAAATTAATATCTGCACAGCTTACAGGTGATAATGTTCTCGTTGCAGTTTTCAGTGTATCCATGGCAAGGTTGTTTTGTAACAACCTAAAGTAGCCGGTAAGATGATATCTGAGAGTATCGTAATATAATTTATTCTTGCTCACGTTTTCAGAGTCTCCATATAGTTTTGTTCTGGCTATTTGATGAACCTCGGATTTCTAAACCACCAGGACAACTGCTCCGTCCAAGCTTGCTTCTTTTCTTTTGTTGTGAAATATTTTTCTGATGAAGTATGATCGGAAATTTTGTGTTATTGTCCTGGACTTTTTCGTGCACAGACTTAGATCTCTCTAGTGGCACTCTTTGGATATCGGACGGTGTGGAAAATGTGCTCTGCTCATGCTGTGAATTTATCTGCATCAGATGTTTGCTCCTTATGTTTAAATATTCGCATTTAGTGTTCGGGATTTGTATATTTTCACTCCGTTCTAGGACAACTGTAGGTTTCATCGGTTGCTCCTTTTGGAGCTGAACTAATTGTGCTTGACTGTCTTTGATCTCAGAGCTCTGGTTTTGTATTTTTTCACTGAGTTCATTAATCTTTTCTCTACTTGGTTTGATCTCAGAGTTCTTGTTTAGTAATTTTTCACTCAGTTGATTGATTTTTTCTTTACTGGCTTGGATCTCAGAAAACTGGTTTTGTAATTTTTCACTCAGTTCTTTGATTTTCTTAGCTTTCCTCTGTAGCTTTGTTTGAAACCGAGCTTTTTCTTCCTCAATGGTTTCGATCTTAGAGTTCAAGTTTTGCATTTGTTCATTCTGTTTTTGGATATGCCAACCTTTCTGTCGTAGATCGTTTCGAAGTCGAACTATTGTTTTATGGAAAGACTCATTCTGATTTGCTAAATCCTGTACAATTACATCTAGAGACTTTGTTTTATCGCTGATATTTAGAGCTTTATAACAGTCATCTACCTGCTTTTCCAAATTTTGATGTTTTTCAAACATGTGGGAAACCTTGCTTTCTATATCTAGTGACACATCAGCTGTTACACTGAAAGGGTCTGTGGTGTCATAATTTGTTTTCTCATCAGTTAGCATGGAGAATAATTTCCGTAGGATTCTTTGCTCAGGATTTTCTGAATGACTGTCATCTACCTTGCAGGTCAGATCACGATCACTAGATGGCGGCGCTTTGTTGTTCGCCTCTTCTTCATAGCTTTTGTGAAGTTTTTCTGATAGCCACGGATAATGGTCTTGAATGCAAATAAGAAATTTATTAAATGCTTCTGGCCCTCGGCGTGGTAATATATTTAACATCCTCTGAATCCTTCCTTTCTGTGTGTTTACAGCCTGTAAAAGGATGTTATAAAAATATTGTTCACATGAACAGCTCAAGCAAAATGTTAAAAATAACTTTCCTGACAAACATTTCGTTCCACCTTTTGAAATGAAAATTTGTCCTCACCAGAACAAAAATCAATCCTAAAACACTGCACAAGTTTATATTCCCAAACTGCCAACCTTGGCTATTAAACCTATCCAAATACTACTTCAGTTTTATAAATTCCAAAAGTCCTCATTGCATAATATCACTGTTCAGAGCCAATTTAATGACAATCGGAGCAGTCTGTCATGCCGATACATCTCTGGTATAGACAATTTAAAAAGTTGGAGACAACGCTTCAACTGCTGCTGTAATATCGCATGGTAAGTAAACATATAACTACAGAATCTGTGAAAAAGTAGATGTACGTTGTAACATGCGGATCACTTCTATGATGTGAGTAGACAATAGGCAAAAATCCTTAATCAATCACCCACTCAGCATTATATGAAAGTCTTTCAGTTTCTTCAGACATGAATTATTATTTAAAAGTAGATAAGGTTTGCTCAAAATGGCACATATCAGCCAGAAAAGTGGATGACATACCCTTATTCCTGAAAAATCTTTAATATAAATATAAGACTGTGCCAACAGCTCTTTAGGACTCCGAAATCTGGTAAAATCTAAAACATAAGGATAGTCTTTATTTCACTATCAATCTACTAAAACCATATAAGGCTCCTCCCACTTAAAATATATACGAAGTATATAAACTTCCTTTCATTCGTAAACAATTTTTCAAGCTGACATATATATATATATATATATAGCATATACATATATACAAGGTTGTTATATATATATATATATATATATATATATATATATATATATATATATACATTAAAAATAACATGGCATTTAAAGTGTTAGTATAAAGCAAATTGATATACCAATACTATTGGTTTATCAAATTGTGATCCGCCCATGACGCAATAATATGCATATATAAACATTCTAGCGACCGTCTGCAGTTGATTCTAGGTCAATGATGAATTTCCACACATTAATCATTAGTGACGTATGAAAATAACGATAAAAGTATTAATAATCATCGTTTTCTAATTGAATTTAATATGGTACACATTTTCATCACAATCCTTTCTTATTTCTGTTCCCTCCTCCCCTCTCATGCATAACGGACAAACTACGCAGAAATGTGGAGTGAGAGAGAAAAGGAACTTGGGCTGGATTAAAACCTTGAAATAGAAATTACACCAAGTAACGTACAAGAATATGGTTCGTCGTAACGATACGTGTGCACATTCCTTGCGATTTATCTTCAGTGTTTATCAATGATACAAAGTTGCAAACCAAGTCGACATTATACAGTAAATTCCTCGGTTACGTGGTACACATACTGTGATGTATTCTATGTTTGTTTTTTTTTAGTTGTTTTTTAAACATACTATAATGTTCTAAAATCGATTATTATTAATGAAATATGAAAATGTCCAAAGGCCTCTCTCTCTCTCTCTCTCTCTCTCTCTCTCTCTGGACCATCGCAGCAACATACCGGCTATAATCTATGAAATGACGAACGTAGAGGATTTTCGTTTGTGTCATCCCATGATATCTCTGGACTTATGAATGATGGTAAAAGTTAAGTCAAACCGACCAAAGCGAGAGAGAGAGAGAGAGAGAGAGAGAGAGAGAGAGAGAGAGAGAGAGTTTTAAAGTCAAACCGATCATATGGGTGGAAGAACAACATCCAGCCTACGACAAACTTTGAATCATTTTCATTGCTAATCTTGAACCGCAGTAACACCTTATCAAAGTATACTTCGGTCAGGGACCTTTGCAAACCAGAATCTCGAAAGCTATCCCAGACGAAAGCCATATATGCTAAAGGTTATCCAAATCAAACCACTAACAGAATCCGAAATACCGTGTCAGCCAAAAAGAATGGTCTTTTTCTTTGGAAACTCATAAGTGCCTACGAGATTAACGATATAAATCCACTGAGAGTTTTATCACACTATCCAACATTCCACTTCAAGCACCGGCAATATAATGGATCGTCTCTCAGTTAGCAAAAATAACTTAATTCACGTTCCTATGAGGGTATTTCTAACTATGTAAACAATCAGGTATTGAAAAATGTTGTTGTTGTTATATTTGGTTTAACGCCATTCTTAGCGCAAGATAGACTATACATGGCGGCCAGCATATTTGGTAGATGAAGAAGCCGGAAAAACCCCGGTAAGAACCACTGACCCACGGGAAGCAATTGGGAGTTTTATCACCTACTCACTATGCCTGAGCCCGAGAGTCGCACCTAAGCGGACAGAGGTGAGATGACAAGTGATTGGTAAAGACGAGTGGTTTACAACATTCGGCCACCTTGGGACCCTATAGAAAAATGTAAAAATAAAGTCACTACTAAAATAATAAAAACGAAGTCTTTACGTGAAGTAAATGGCATCTGTTGTTCAGAAAATAATCTCAGAATAAAATTAGACATTATGTATAGCAGCAATAGAACTTGGCGCAAAACAACTAAACTTCTTGCTTCGTTTGCGCTGCGCCATGTGGCACTGTCAAAACCCAAACCTCTTGACAATGTTGGGCTGAGCTTAACTGAGCAAGTAAGCTAGACACGTAAAGTCGACAGCGTCCCACCCTGACATCTAGAGGTTACATAATTGCCTCTGCTTAAATTCCATGCTGAAACCAAAATTGTGTCATGTGTTTGCGTTTTAAGACGACACGCCTTCACGCTCGTACCCAGTTCGAATAGAAGGAGATGAGTACTAACTATGTTGGCCCTAGAAATGAGCCAAGTAAAAATAAACTATATTTAAGTTGATCGGAAAATCTCCTACCTCGAACTTGAGACAAATATTTCACAATTATTTGGATGCTCTACTGCCCTGAACAACAGAATGATGTGTACAATCATAAATTAATGTATTTGTAAAAACAGGAAGAAGTGCACTGAATCCCAGGACTAACACGGGACTCTCATGCAGGACCAGTGTATTTCCTTTCCCTTTGACGTGGCCGGGTCTGCACTAATCTGAAGGATGATTTTGTTAGATCTCTGGTAGATACAACTTGACAAGCAAACACACAACTAAACCTAAAGATTTTGCATTTCATGTACTCACTTTATATGTAAAATTGTTCTTGTGTCAGAAATAATGGAGGGAAACATGTCCAGTCAGCGTAGGTATTGTGGGTGAAAATTAACCCTTAAAATTTACTTCACTTTCTTTATCGACATCTAGACAAGTTAATATGACATAGAAAAGTAGAGCTGACATTAATTATCGTATACATTATCTCAAATATAATCAAACCTTAAATTTTCAGCGCTAATAATTTCGTCGCAAATAAAAATCGAGGAGTTTCAAAAACTTTATTTAGGAATCATACATACATTCAAAATTATTTTGAGGGTAATCAAAGATAAACGTTAACTGCATTAAAAGTGTAAACAATTTAGGGGTCAAGTGTTGATTCAATAACGAAGAAAGCTCCCATTGAAATTGTACAAAGATTACCTTGATATCCTCTAGTTGACTTCTAGTGAACAGTTTCTGCTCTTCAATATTTATTTCTAAATCCACATCTAATTCCAAGTCTGCACAAATAGCCTTATAGTTCTTATGTAACGCCGCCTTTTGGTGATCATCCATAGTAGAGGAAGTTCGTACAGGGGTGGGGTGTCTGATGTTAAATAAGTTCCAATGATTGTGAGAGCAGACATAGAACTTCAACAGCTTTGACTAGCGTTTTTTTTTTTCATTTATAATTGTAAGTTGCAATATTTTTTGGTAGTACACCCCACCACTTTTGCATATTATCTACATGCCTTGATCGGAATAACTCGTCTGCTCTGTTAGATCGATAACTGGTACTTTGACAATACTTTCCTACCGAGTGAGGACTTAAATGTCCTTCTTAAACAGAACAAGTATGTATTGAACTGGCACTGTGACAAAATATACAATTTCTTTTTTAGAAAATGACCTAAGACATTTTTTTTTCTAGCTTATATGAATATCAGATTACAAGGTGTCTTTTATATAGGTAATGTATAATGGTTTTATACATACTTATATATCACTGGTTCGATATATTTTGTATGCTTATTGTGACTATTGACACTAGTTATTGGAGATAATTTATGTAACAGGAGGTAATTAAAAGGCAAAAGTATAAGTAGTAGTAGTAGTAGTAATCAATATCGAAATTCTTATTCACAAAATGTAATTAATAAATTGATTTGAACTAAAATCAGATTGGCAACAGTTAACTTTAAAATAATTAAACTGGATCATTACATATTTTAATAGTATGATTATTTTCCAAAAGGTAATAATTAATGACATTTTTCTGTCTATGCATGTTAATAACAGTTATGTTCAACTCTGCAAAGTAAAGATAGTTTCATTTTTAGGAAAAACAAAACAAAACAGTTTCATCCCTTAATTTTCGTAATGTAAATGCTTTTATCGGAGAGGGATTTATAAGGAAAATAAATAAAAGAAATCGGATAAAAGAAAGTTAAAACATCATATAATGTGGAAATATTAAATTGTAATTAATCAGTCACTTTCGAAATTTTACCTCTGTTCCTGTCATTTTTAGGGAACTGTTCATTGAATACAGGTTGAAATTGATATAGGTTTCCCTTAAGGTGACCCTCGACACGCTAACTGACACGCTCACCGAACATTAAAGCAACGGAGCCCTCTATTCGAAGGCTTACAGACGCGAAACTTTTCTGTCCAATTACTGTGATGTTATGCAGCGCGTATTTAAAAAAAAAATATAGCCCTAACCTTTCTGGCGGTAACACTGGTAACTAATTGAGCGTCGTACTCTGAAGGGCAGATCATAGTCGTCTTTGTTTTGCTAAAAGTCACAGCTAAGCAGTTTTCCTTTTTTTGCGCTGCTCTGTGTCAGAAGCAAAGAGCGAGGGCGATAACACCTAACTGGTCATTGGTTGGCAACGGATGATTGGGACAGTCCCATAGTTCGATACCGATTTGCTTTAAGGTTTTGTTCCGCCCTAGCGTGAACTGTGGTGTGATGATGCCGAGTTTTTGCATGTACTCAAGAACCAATATTTTGTACTCTTCATCGATGTCTAGCGGATGTCGTCCGATTTGGTTCAGTATATCTTCGCCCGGGGGACGGCCCCCTCCCCCCGCCCAAAAAAACGGAACCGTTTGAATTAATCGACCCGACAACGGCTGTCAAGGATAAAACCTCGGTGTTAGGCATATTTTGATAGACATAATGATTACCACATAAACCAAAAGCGTGGGATATAGGAAACCTTCCTATCCCATCCCTCCCGACCATAAGGTACCGTCTCGTCTCAGCATCTGCCATAAGGTCTAGAACGGTGCTAGTAACAAAGCCAATGGTATAAAAAGCCATCTGGGCGACTAACGTGAACAGATCGGCTATGAGTTGAAAATACCGGATTTGTCAAGTATTTGGTCTTTGCAAAAATTTGACGTTATGCTACCTTTCCCTATAAACAATTCAGCGAATATTTGAAAATAAAATCGTCTTTCTTTGTTGTGTTTCTCTTGCTTCAAGTTGATGGCTTTTATGGATCTGTACTGTTCTTTTAAATCATCTTTGTCTGCTGGAGTCTGACACCAAGAAGGATAGCCTGAAAAATCTCTTCACTGGAGTCATCGTCATGTTGTAGTAGGCTTTTGACATATTTGTACACATTTTATAGTTGGTATCCGCGATGGAGAGAATGATAAAGATTCGACACTCACCCACGTGATTATACGTTTCAGCACACGCACGACATAAAGGAAACATCAGTTTTACATGGCAATGATGTGCTAAGACGGGATAGTAGAAGTTCGTCAATGGCAAAGGTTTGTACTTGACCAAATCATTCCTACTGACAAATATTTTCCACATCGAGCTATTCTGTCAAATGGCCAGTGGGAAATAGAACACATTTACACGTTCAAATATACAACGAATATATATATATATATATATATATATATATATATATATATATGTATATGTATATGTGTGTATATATATATATATATATATATATATATATATATATATATATATATATATCGAAGTATTTGGTTTGTTCTTGATTTTCGTCCAAGTCGTACAGCAAACGCTTAGTATTGGTCTCCATCAAAACAAACTGTAAAGTGAAATTCATTGGTTGGATGTCCACGATATGTCTAAATTCTATATAAGTTTTGAAACGTTGATGGTAGTCGTGTTCACACATTTCTATCACCTGACATTCTTGACTTTCTAAACTCTGGAGTCGTTGGTATGCTTAGTGTTACAACTCAACCATGGTGGCGAAAGCGGACAAAATATATTTAAAGTCTCTTTGAGGATAATAAGCAGAGCATCTCTAATAAACATGTCCAAAATTCATATATGATCCGTCAGCTTTCGAAATCCCAGCCAAGGAATTAGATGTAATCTTCTTTTTTTCACCGTCCTTTATAGAGTTGTATTCGCTTCCCGTGATTTTTGCAAAAGTAAGCGCAAAGCCTTAGCTGAATATTGTGGACTGAGGTGGTATATTGACTAGTTTCTTCTCATTCATGAACTTCGTTCGATACATCAGTCTACACGCTTTTGATAATGTTAGAAGTTATGATCAAGAGATTAAAATCTCCATAAATAATTGTCATATTTTTTTTCCCACAGCAACATCGTAAAATGTCCACATCAAATGACAACATATCAACATTTATTTCTATAAAGTCAAAAGGGTGTATAGAGTACATTTGATAACAGGCATAGAATGCTTATCGTTGTTATGTGAGCATACCGTCAGGGCCGTAATCACGAACTTCAGAAAAATGTGAGAGCAAGACGTGTTGATTGGATTCAGTTTTATTTAAAACGTGGAAGATAGCTTTTAGCCATTTCAGTCATTCTAAACTTTTTAGGTATTCAAGTCATAACGCCTGATGGAAATTCGCTGCCTTGTTTAGAATAATATTTTGAAATAAATTGTGCGTCTCATCCAGAACATCTGAGAGCGTTACTGTAGTATATGTTTGACAGTCCCAGTAACGAATTGGTTATATTAGGATATATATATATGTGTGTGTGTGTGTGTGTGTGTGTGTGCCCTATCAAAGTCATAGTTTCAAGATTATTGGAATCTCCCCTACTTGGGACCTAAGGCAAATAGTTCACAATTATATGATATCTCACATTCTCTGAGCAAGATCTCAATTCGTATAGTTAACAATGTAAATTTGAAGATAGTTCACAATGACCCGAATCTGCAGAACTACAATGCAAACCTTTGAGTGACAAGGACTGTATAGTTGCTTCATCTATGAATATTTGCCAGGCTTACGCAAATCTGAAGGGTGATTATGTCCTGTTTGCCGCACTTCGCAGACACACATAAACCATATAATTATGCTCATTAGTTAAATACTTTACCTGAAGTGCATAATTATTTGGTTTATGTGCCTCTTCAGTTAGATCCGATGACCATGTGGTTAGTGCGTCTGCCTCGGATGCGGGAGGTCGCGGGTTCAAACCCCGGCTGAGTCATACCAAAGACTTATAAAAATGGTACTAACAGCTGCCTCGTTAGGCGCTCAGCATGAAGAAGTTAGTCTTTGGACTGGTCGGCCTGGTGTCAGGATAATGTGACTGGTTGGGACATCATGCTACATGTCTGCGTCATGATGTCCCATTGCTAGACATCACAATAAACTGCCACACTGCAGAAATCATAGCAATATGACTGAAAAATTGTTAAAGCTACGTTAAAATTCCAAATCACACACACACACACACACACACACACACACACACACAAACAGACACACACACATACACTTAGAAGAAATAGTACTGCCAACACACCCTTGGTCAAGTGAAGTGAAGTGGGGGCAATTTTCGCATCAAGAAAGACTTTTGTTGCAAATAAATAAAGGAGGATTTTGAAGCATAATAATGAGTCATACATATATTTAAAATTACTTCAACGGAATCAAAGACAGATATTAAGTGCACTAAAATATAGTCAGAAAAGTAAGTAACTTTGTTTCAATAAAATGAACATAATTTAGAGACCAAGAATCCGTGCAAAGTTTACCTTCATTGTTTGAAGCATGTTTTCTGAGAGGAGTCTGTACTATATAAAATTGATTTCTGCCTTTAAGTCCAAATTATCTTCTGCAAAGCTTTCTTCATATGACTATCCATTGTAAAAGTTGCAGAGGGGTTGCGGTGGGGGTGGGGTGTGTGTCTTGTGTTTCAAACGTTCCAACTACGCCTAGAGTTGGTATAGGGACTGTAATAAAGTTTGCTTGAATTTATAATATTAAAAAAATATAGTTCGTATCTTTTAATGGATGTATCCCTACCACGTCCCAAATCATTATCCTCTGCTCCTTCACCTAGTCTATTATCTACCGAGTGAAGATCTAAATGTCCTACTAATGTTGCAAAATCTGTATTGATTACTCATCCGGCTTGGCAAGGTGACAAGATATATCATTTCTTTTTCAGGGGAAAAGGCAGCGATTTTTCTGGAGTTAAAACATTTTGTTGAGCTTGCATATATATATATACATTTACAAGGTTTCATTTTTGTCTGTTTAATATTCTTTAACACATAACCGATATATGTCAATTATACCTGAAGTAACTATTGACATCAGCCACATTAGATATTGAACCTAACTACAATTGATTCTAAAGCAAACATTACGAGGTAATCGTTTATTAGAATAAATATATGATACCATATAGCAGTTTTGAATTGCAATTCACAAAATGTCATTACTGGCTTGATTATTTACTATAACAAACTTAAACTAAACAATTATTTGCAATAGCTTTTCTTATGTTTATAAATTTACTTACCATTTGAAAATAATAATTCTTTAGACCATGTTCTCAAAGAAATTATTTCATGTTTTGAAAATTGTCTTTCCAGATTTTTATCATTCAGCAAATATATTTGAAACATTTTACTCGTAATATATTTTAATCAATGTTCAAAGTTGAATGCGATTTGTATGCTAAGTTTTTCTTCTCAACCGAGACAATACTTTCATCTGATTGTAGTTATGCAAAATTAAACCTTGTATTATAACCCTTATAATAACCCTTGTATAGTTCTCGCCTTACGGGTACAAATCCAATATATAAACACATGCCACGTATACTTACATATTAGGATCTCTTCTGTTCATTCTACTAATAATTACAAGCCAGCAGCATTAGACAACGCAATAAGTAGAACTGATCTGTTATGTTTCCTGTTCGATGCTAGTTTTGCATGGCTAGTATGAAAATTACACAGGATTCTTGCTACCACAATTATAATCAGTGCGGGAAACTCTCCAAGGAATCCGATAATCCCGCAAGACCAGTAACCTTGCGATGCTACTGGTCCTGTCCATAACCAAATGGTCCTACATTTCATCATACAAGAAGACAAAATGTTGTTAATGATCCAATGGTAAATCCAGGTAGACATGAATATTTGCCCTTTGTAAGGCTATTTATATAATGAAACATGGAACATAGAGAAATAAGATACGTGCATCATATTTATTAAATTTTGTTCAATTCAGGGTATCATGGGCACTATTTACTGACATAACAATTTTATTCAATGTCCGGATCCATACACAACTCATCTAGATCCTGGGAATCATAAATTAGCCATTGATAACCAGTCTGATTAAAATCCGTTGATAACCAGTCTGAATAAAAAGCAGGGTCCTTATCCATTGACTTGTCATCGATGACAGTATCAGAACTAGACCCAGGAAGATGTGGTATCCAATATACAGCTGCTCATAAGTTATTTTTTAAGGAAAGCGGACAGATGAAATACTGCAGTGGATTGCTTGAACTGAAATTGGATCAAATACATGCTTATCAACATCTGATCAGTTATAGTTCCTTCAGCTCAGCATCGTAAATGACATCCGCG
>JAECUM010076299.1:0-18266 GCA_016617855.1 Megalonaias nervosa
CTTCAATGTGTTGTGTATGAACAGTCAGAGTAATGATTAATTGGCAACAATGAAATTAGGATGAACAGTAAGTGATAGTTTATTAAGCATTTTATCAACTTACACGACTTTAATCTCATTATTCTTATTAGTTAAAATTAATTACAATGTGCTCATATGACAAAAACTACACTGCATCTACCTTCATACAAATATACACATAAAATTATGAAGACCATAAAATAAGTTTATACATGTACAAAATATATGTATTATAAACACAAAACATTAATTTTTTCAATTTGAAAATTTAGTGTTACTTACAATGTTATATTGAAACTGAAAAATGAAAGACACAAGTCAAATAAGAGAAAGACTCTCTCTCTCTCTCTCTCTCTCTCTCTCTCTCTCTCTATATATATATATATATATATATATATATATATATATATATATATATATATATATATATATATATATATTGTTATGTGTAGGCTCGTACAAAAGTAACAAAAGAAAAGAGTGAAGTCAACAAGCAGTGTAAATTTAACAAAATAATTTATTTCCCTAGAAAACAAGGTAAAAATATGAAATAGGACTTACGGTTTGTGAATATAATCCAAAAATTAATCCTAGAATTAAAAATATATGTCCTATCACTAAACAGTTCTAAATGAATCTAGGTTCGAATCCATATGAAGTTCCAATATGGAAGGCGATGACGTCCACTGTAACCAGTTTGTGTTGATGTGTCAACAGTTTCTTGTTGAATCACAATTTATAATGTTCCAGATTTTTTATAAAGAAGAGCACTTTGTGTTTTCTAGAGAATATAAATTATTAAATCCACAAAATAGAAAAAGTCTAAATCAACTGGCATCAACATAAAAAAAACAACTTGAGCTCCAAAGGTGTTGGATACGACTGCCTAAATCTACTAGAAAACGTCTGTTTTAACCCGCGATTTTAGATGACATGGTGGCTCACGTGACGGGGCTACGTGATCACTAATTTGAACAGCGCAGTAAAAAAATAACCCTAGCTAAGAATCAGATTCTCACGCTGGAAATAAATAAAAAAAGAAAGGCTGTTGACAACTTAGGCCGAACATGACCTTGGTAATGACCAATCATTTTCATTCAATGTTTACAAAATCGGAACCAAGGTTAAGAACTAGGTTAGCTAAAAATAAAAATGAAGCAAACATTTGCGTTCTAAACAGGCTAAAAGAATTGAACTAAATTTACTGGGGAAAATATCAAATCCAGTAAAAATATTATCCTTACAATAAAATGTAATGAAACAAAAATAAAAAAAGAATTTAAAACTAACACACAAGCAATTTAATTACATATACGTAACTATATATATATATATATATATATATATATATATATATATATATATATATATATCACCTATATATATATATATATATATATATATATATATATACAAAATTGATAATGGCACAAATTCAAATCAGTTCCCAAGGTTTCAGGCTAAACAAGCTCATCATCAGAGGAAGACAAAAAACACTTAGCATGAAATCTGTGAAAATTATGGATTCCTAGAATCGCTCCTGGGAAATTACAAAAAGGGACATAATACAAAGTTAAAAAATAATAGATGAGAGGGTTTTTGCATCTATCACATAGTGAACAAGTAAGTTTTGACCTATTCTAGGAGTTGGCAAAGATATTATATCCCGGTAGAATTATACAACGAAGTTCTGAAGGAAAGATATTGAGATAATTGTGTGTCAAGATAATGGCCAAGAACTATAATAATAATAATAATAATAATAATAATAATAATAATAAAGAAGACAATAAAATTAAAAAATACAATTATTTGGGTAGATATATTAGCACCAAAAATGTTTCGTCAGGTGCAAAACCAGTGACAGGCTGTAACTTTGATAAGACTGCAATGGGAATGTTATATTATTTTATTAAGGCCAAACCCAACATGAGTTTTCAATTGTAATATCCAGTATCATTCCTTACTTGTGAGTTCAATGTTAATATATAGATGCTGAATTTGTTGCTTTCCTCCCACTTCTTCTTACCCTGTCCAAAAGAAGTCACTTCTCAGTGAAAGGAATTAAAGTCTAGCTTCACCCCTGTAATATGACTGTGAAAATCTCAGAAAAATCATCACCCTGGTACCTACTGATATTTAGGACATAAGCTCAACTGATAGAGAGATATAAACATTTGCTATTAGGGTTACTTTTTTGAAGTCTCAAGCTCTGAGCAAAAATAAATCTTTCCCATTTTGACATCATATGGACAGATTTAGGTACAATTCAAGGGATCATTTTTTGCTGTAGCAATGTTAAAATCATATGCAATGGTAACGAAGTTTCTCATAAAGTTATGCATATCTTAGTGCTTGACCAAGATCATGGGTACCAAAAGCGTTACACATATTCCAAAAAATTGAATAAACAACTTTTTTGCACTGGTTGCATACCTTTGAGCTTATATTTAATGAGTATTTATAAAACTGATTTCAGAGATTCATATTTTGACTTAGTACTTACTCCACATGGACAAATTTTGCTGCATTAAGTACAAGTACAAAAGCCATTACTAAATCCCAAGTTAGATGCAGCTCTTATAAGGCAAAAACAGTAATATGGTATGGTGATCAAGAAACGCGGCCTGCAATGTAACTGCCATTTTTACAGATTTAGCCAAACCTACATAAAACTAGTGAGAGAACACACCTTCTAAAGAAACACCAATTCTAACAATATAATTACTACAACCAAGGTCTAATTTAAATAGGTTACCTTTAATTCAGATGAAACTTCTGTTACCTGAACAAAACTGGTGCTCCTCTGATCGTAGTCACATTTGGTGCAGCATATAATTTTGGAACTCCGCAGGCACTAACAATATGCAAGTGCTTATAGTCAAATGGCAATATCTGCGCATGTTTTAATGATGTAAGGTAGTTTCATGTGCTGCAGTCATGATATTTAGAGAACTCTCTAAGCGCCAAAATGAAAGGTCCCCATGTGAACCGATGGATTCCACATATCACGTTGCAGACACGAAATTCAGTACATTGAAATTAAGACTTGCAGTTTCAAAATATGAACCTTTATTACGGGCTGTATCTGCGTAATAAAAGGTTTTAGCATGTTTTATTATTTGTGGGCTATTATTTTCTTCCTGGTGTCTTTGTGGTAATTATACAGGACAATAAATAGTACAGTGTGGTGGACGCGATGGGTTATATGTATGACTAATATTTCTGGGTATTAAAGTTTGCAGAATTTTAAAGTTTGTTTTTCTGGCCTTTGAAATGTTATTTTGTCTTTAATAAGTTCATAATGATGTATTTTGTTGCTCTTAATTTTGCTAAAATTACATAGCTGCTTCAAGGATAGTCATGATGATGATGTAACAAAATGGCGGTATAAAATAGCCCATATTTTCGAATTATTTTGCTCTCATCAACGGATACAAACATTATGATAGCTGATTGTGAATGCTGGAAGTATTTTAATTATTACTGCATTTATATATATACATCTGACTGCTCTAACATAAACTTTTATCATAATTTTTGGGCTCTTAATTCAGTCAGTAGCAGAACTACCCATGATCTCGGCCAAGCATATTACCTAATTAATGTTCCCCTCCCCCTGATGTTAAGCTTTGTCATTTGTGGTCGGTGGAGGACTGTCATGTAATAAAGGTAGCATGCTGGGTACTCAACAGCCTTAGTCGATATGGATGCTAAACATGTAAAAATATTCTTGAAAATCATGCTGGTCTTATTCAAAATATAGAGACTATTTGGATTTCATCAATAGCAAGTTTCACTATGTTAAAGTACTATAATACATAAATATACAATAAAGCTTCTTAACAGTACTGTGCAAATATTGGGCACAAATAATAAATGTTTTCAAAGTAAAATTGACAAACAAAAATACCTTGTGAATATGTTAACATCTTTTCCAACATCATTTCAACCTTTATGAAGAATCAGCAGCTCAGAGTTTTTGGCTTGGACACCATCTAACACTTTGGATATAAAAATCTGTGACATCTCTAACCAATTTTGCACCAGGAATAAATAACATGAATAAGTTCAGAAGACCAAACAGTTGCTTCAAGTTGGAATCACCTACAATGAAAATGCTCTTTGAGACTCTGGCAAATATGTGGCAGCTATATAAAATAAACTATGAATATGAAATGAATATCAACTATAATATGTCTATTTAAAAGAAGAACATGTAGTTTACACAAAATTATATAACCTTTCACCCAGATCAAAATAACAAGATCAAGTGTAGTCAAAATGGAAGTCAATCTCTATCTGTAAATACGTTGACACAGTCACACTCGACTATTAAGCAACGGGCGGTGAGTGGTCAAAGATAAAGTAAAAATGATAACGATAGGACAGAATAGTAATATTAGGAAAGGCAGAAATAAGTACAAGAGTGTCAGTGTACGTATTCGTCCCTTCATACTCAGACCAATCCGGCTTTAATTTGTAGAAAAGCGCCAATATGGGCTGCCAAGTGTGTGAAATATTCCTGACAATTTGACTTTTTTTTATAATTCCCACGTTATCGACATCGGAACACGCTACACAACGCCGTGATTTGGGCAGTAAGACCTCGACACTCAAAACATAAATATCATCGAATATGGTTCAAGCGGAAGCAGGAAGTAGAATTGGTGGTTTATGGGTGTCTTTCCAAGGGGGTGTTTTGTACAACCAATCAAAACCGTCGTTTTTCGCAAGCATATTTGCATATCTGAATATATGAATATTTAATTACTGGCAGGATTTCTCCTTTATTGCCTCTCCTAGATATTCTGTTGTTAGCATGCTAGTGTCAGTACTGTTATTCACTATTTCTAACAGCCTCTTTTTATCATAATAGTCCATACCGAGTACACGAAATACTAGACGTTTAGCAAATGTGTCCTTGAGCTTACGATTTTTAAGAAACTTGTGTTTCCTTGTTTCATCTAGTTTGTCCAGCTCGTCGTGAATCTTCTTTAGTCGCTCTTGCTCTGGTTTCTTACACCACGAAATTTTGTTTTTACAAGGTTAGATTTATCAATCGTCAAAACATTTTCTTTATTTAGCTCAAGCAGTGTATTTATCAAATATTTTTCAACTTTTAATTGCCGCTCCTCGCAGTTACTTACAGGACAGTATTTACTAATTATATCAAAGTCTCTGATCGCGTATCTCAGTTGAGGACCTCTCATTCCTGAAACTCTAAAAACGTTGTCGCTGTTCTCAGTTAAACCGAGTGATTCTAAAGTTAATTTTTTCATTCGAGCAATCGTATTTATCGCTCTTGTCTCCTCAACACGTTCTGGGTCTAGCTGATCAAAATCGGCTATCTCGATCTCTGTTTTCGATTTTAGTATAAAATTATAAAACTCTTTTGCGACTCTTATCGACGGAGGATCAATAGACATTATAGATTATAATTGCATTAAATCACAGCTTGCTAGCACGCCAGACTAATACTATGTCATCTAGTGTATATATCTGAAGCATCTACAAACCTGGGTAAGACCCTCTAGCGAATACAACATAAATCCGGAAATACGAGCACTTATTTGTGGTTTCTGCAGGATAAAGTGTAAATTGCCGAGAAGTAGTAAAATGACCACTTATTATATTATACGGCGTTGTCCATGTCGAATATATCATTCGATCATTCTAATCGAAAGTTATAAATACTTCCGAAATTAGCATTTAGTCGACCTCGCAGTTGAAATTTCCATATTGCAACAGCCGCTGGACACTGTATTTTGATCCACGAGTTTGATGTTTCTCCATCTGTGATCCACTCTAACCCGTCAGACAGAGGACTGTTAAAGGCAAACGCATAACTTGGATTATTTTCCGAATGATAACTTGACGCAGATGCAACAAAACCCCAACGATTATTTGTAGCATCAGCGAGATGTGGAATATGATCGACATTACTTTTAACCCGTTTTGTACTGCCACCAGTCACTTGCGATTTGGTAACACTGTCCACGTACTGTTTATTGGTACGATCGGATGTAGAGCAGGCACGTACGTGGAAGTTATCTTATTATCGACCATATCGATCGCACCTGTAACTGTGTCTCCGGATTTTTTAAGATAATTGGCATCTGTAGAAGTAATTATACTAGCTGATGCTCTACTTATTTCAGCGTCAACATAAAATTTATTTGTAAGATCAAATGGGTCGACTGGATTATAAGTCGTTGTTATCTTATTCGACCACATGCTTAACATACCTGTCATCGTATCCTCGGATTTTGCTACTCGTGATATAATATTCGTTGCTATCATATCTTCAACGTCATTTTTATTTGTTAAATCTGATACCGCTGCTGAAATTGCAGTAGTTGATATATTATTCGATCCCATGTCCAGATTTCCCACCATAGTATCACCGGATTTTATTACAAAGTTATCCTTGACAAGCTTTACATTTGTTACAGAATCGTTATTGGTCAAAGTTGTTTAATCAATTTGAGTATTAAATATTAATTTCCCGCCTATTACTATATTTCCAGCCATCGTCCCACCAGATAATGACAACTTATTATTATCTACCGAGCTAAGCTGTACGTAACTTACCGCTTGTGAGTTACTTATGTTAGCGGGGGGGAGGGGATCGGTCTCAAGATTTACAAATTTTTTTTGCTCATGTTGATAACTTACCATTACTGACAGCATGAAGTTCTGCAAGACTTACTGCCTGCAAGGTATCTGCGCTGATAGGTGGATATGTTGTTTTAAGGTCTAGCACTTGCTGACCTGACATACTTAAGTTACCTATCATTGTATCTCCAGATTGTTTTAGATAATTTGTTAAATCTTGCCGGCCGTAGTGGTTGTAGTTTCTTTTTCCGTTGAGTTGTCAATTAACGTACCGTATTTTGTGTAATAGCTCATTCTTATTATTACTGCGAGATAAAATTTTGTGAATACCTGGTATAGAATGAGCATAACCAACTTTGACACGGAGTGATTAATAAAACATCAGCATAACCATGACTTACCGGACTGCCATTGCCTGATAGCAGGACGAACTGGATCGGGGCAAAACTAACCTTCTTATGAATCTGTTACTTAACGACCTCTTCAACTACGATCAAGTTTATATCTACACGATCAATCCACGGCAGGATAAATACGAGCTGCTCAGCGAATGCAACGAAAAACTGAAAAATGAACTTGGCGTAGGCGATGATATATTTATCATAAAACAATCCGAAGATTTAATTCCCGTTGCTGAGCTAGATTCTGACGAACATAAAATAATTGTCTTTGATGACATTCCGCTAAGCAATGATGAGATGAATAAGATAAAATCTTATTTTTCCCTCTCGAAAATGTAATGCAGTCAGCCTAGCTCAAGGATTTTATAACGTGGATAGATTTATCAGGCGAAATACAGGCTGTTTCATAATATTTGCTGGACTAGACAATATTGACGTATAAAACATAGCACGAGAACATTGCGGGGGTGTATTAAAAGATGAATTTGCCGAACTTTATCATAAAGCTACTGGTGATGGAGGACACAGTTTTTTTATTTGATAAGCTAGCAAGAGATCGAAATCATATGTTTAGATGTGGAAAAGATAAGGTTTTAGACTGCCAATATTAATCTATGGGTAAACTACTGAAAATTTGGTCTAACGGTCAAAATCTAAAATTAGTCACAAAAAAAGCCAAACGAAATAATGGACGCAAAACGAATAGCGGTTCTAAAGAAATTTGTTGCAACCAGAGCAGCGTTCAAGAGGAAAGTTGAGCAGGAACGTCGGGATCTACAGCAAACTGCAGAAGAAACTGCTTACTTTTTAGACCAGTGACTGAAGCAGTACAGCCAGATATTTCTGCGGCGTCACTAAAAGATCTTAAAAAGTTATCAGAGAAAGGACTACGAGGTATTCTCTTGAAGAGGAGCAAAAAACAAGTTGCAGAACAAATTATTGAAAAAATAGATGATCTTGTTGCACAACAGGCTGAGATTTTACGAGAAATTGGAAGAGTGGATCGAGTAGAAGAAGAAAGATAAAAACGAAACGAGATAAGAACGAAGGAAACAGGAGGAACGTAACATCGGGAAAGAACAAATTCGATTAAGTGATATAGAAAAAGCAAAAAAAAAAAAATAATAATAATTAGCAACGATTTTACAGATGACGAAATTATAGATCTGGCAAATAGTGTATTTGAATCAGAAAAACTTATATAAGTAGGTAATATCAGAAAACTGGAAGATGCAGAGATTGATAGATATATCGAGTTATTAACAGATATGAAAATTTTGAATGAATCTGAATACCATGATAATATCTATAATTCTAAGGACTTTTTGGAAGCGCACGATTTTGTCAAAAAATACCGAAAAAGTATTATCGCTGAAATATATATCATTACCATTTTGGAAAATATATTTTAAAAAATTCGAAAGAAAAATATAATGGGAACTCTAAATTACTTACATTAGTAAAAAAGTATAATTCTGTAAGATTAGGTCGTTGAATTAAAATCGATAACTCGATCGCTGTAATAGTTGACCGATTGATGTCATTAATAGTATCAAAGAAAGCTGGAAAAACGAGCACAGAAATCGACAACGAAATTGTTGAAATTTTAGATAATCTCAGATCAAACGGTTATATAACATCGGACAAATATTATATTTTACACAACGATCTGATTCGCTAACAACAAAGCACAAACTGGTAGCAGTTAAGTTTTATCTATCATATAAAATAAAAATGTTAAAATAAAATATAAAATTAAAATGTTATCAACTGCATTACTGCTTGATTCATCACAGACTATAGTGGACAGTTCAAACTTCTCTTATTTACAATCTACCAATCGAACTTGACAGCGATAAACAATACGAAATACGACTAGTATCAGCTACTGCTTGGCATGCTGTGGCAAATATCAGAACCAATTTGAATGACGATTTTACATTTCGATCAATCCAGCCAGTTGGCTGGGCATGGGCTTCTGTCAATATACCAAACGGCGCTTATAACGTTACAGATCTAAATAAAGCAATACAGTTACTAATTGTAACTAAGGTTGAATCTGCATCATATAATTTTGAGCTCATTCCAAACTATAACACGCTGCGTGCCAGAATCACTTTGAAAAACAGTTTTATTGTTGATTTCAGTACCACAAATAGCATCAGGCCGTTGCTAGGATTTGCTCGAAAACAAATACGGTTCTGAATCACAAAGTGCTTCAATTTCATACGATGGTGAGTCACCTGTGGACATAACAGAAGTAAATTTTAATAAACTGCTCTATTGCCGTAAAGGTCAAACTATTTATTCTTTTTCTCCTGATGTACCACCAGGCTCATTAATGCAAGTAAATCCACGACAAATAATCTACTATCCTGTTAGTGTTGAAAATCAAATATCTTCTATCACGATGACACTGACTGATCAATTCGGCCGGCAGCTAAATCTCAATAACAAAATTGTAACATAGTATCTGCACTTGAAGTCAGTTAACTAATCACAGCTAGCTCACCAAGGTCAATTTTATCAGATAGTTTTGTACAACAAAATGAAACAACGAAAAGTTTATCACAGAAACATCGTAGGAGGTTTCTTTGGAAATATATTCTCTAAAATAATTGAAAATGTACCTGGAATTGAACAAACAATAGAGCCTATCGCGTTAGATACATCTAAAGCTTTTGCCACAGGAGCATCCTCTGCAGCAGGTTCAGCTGTGGGACAAAAGATTGTTGATAAAATTAAGGGCGAACCACAAAGTGGTCTGCCAACCGCATCGGTACCAAGCGATAGGGATATAAAACATGCAATTTCTGAAATGCACCAACAACAGAAACTATTAAGGCGCTGATAAAAACGACAAAAAAACCTGCTATCTCCGCCAGGCGAAGAAATTATTAGAAAATTAGTAACTAAAACAAGACCTCGGAGTGCTAGCATTCGACCAGATATTGCGGCGTTCTAATTTTTGTCTAACAATAACAGATAAAGAATGTCTGTGAACAATTACCTTGACCTGACCGAGGAAATACCAACAGAAGACTCAACAACAGAATTTGAATATGTTGAATATCTCGATGAAAATTCAAACGAACCTTACAAAACTGGTATTCGAACTTTTAATACAAGAGACGAGGGCATTTATCTGCTGCCACATAAAGCCGTTCTTGAAGTACGAGATAGCAAAATGACAACGACGAAACCAGACGTTGCTATTGCAGTAGATACACAAGTGACACTTGTTAATAACGGTTGGAGCTTGTTTAGAAGCGCCAGATATCAACTAACTAATCAAACAGTAAAAGATATTTCAGTGTACCTGCCAATTGAAAGCACTATTCTTAACATAGCGTCATTCAGCGATGACTACTCTAGATCTGTTGCAACAAATATGATGTGAAACTGGCTGCAATAGCTGATTTACTGAGAGTTGCTACAGTACCAGTTGCTGGTGCTGACGACGCTGCTACTTGTACTAATATTAATATTTTTAGCCCCACTTCATGCTCAATATGGGACAGCGCCATCAGCTGATAATGCAGTGGATAATGTCAGAAACGCTCTAATAGCTCTTTGTAATAAGATAGGAACTATTACTCAACCAGGTGCTGCAGCTGACACAGCTGTGCTATTAGCAAAAGCTCAATCTATCGTTCCAATAATTAGAGATCAACCTTGCAACGAAGGTTATGTTAAACGAAGAGTGTTTACAGACAGCTCACATCAAATAACTAGGATGCTTCCGCTTATCACAATATTCGGATTTTGCAGAGACTACAATAAGGTATTTCGTGGGATAAAACATACACTTATACTTGACCGAACTGATCAAAACGATTGTCTGATGAAAGCTGCAGGTGTCGCTGATGCTCAAGTTATAATTTCACAACTAGCGTTGTGGATGCCACGTGTAGTTTTGTCGATAGATAGATCAATGGAACTTGAGGCAATGTTTACAGCTTTCACAAAAAATACATTTTATGCAGAATATCAAACCGCAATGCCGAATTCGATCAATAACACATGGGGAATAACAACAACACAAAGTGCGCAGTTACCAAGGCATGTATTTATTGTGTTTCAAAGACAGAATAGACGTGGAAGTCAGCTTCAAAATAATTCTGTATTTGATAGTCCAGATGTCAGAAAAATATTTGTCAGAATAAATTCTAAGCAGTATCCAGAACGAGCGATCGAATGTAATTTTGCAGCTAATGATGCAGCATTTGCTGACAGAGACGTATCTCGAGCATATATGTACCTTACGGAAGATATGCAAAAATATCAAGATGATGATAGCGGATCTCAAATTTCAATCGAAGAGTTTAGAACACTTTATCCGATATTTCACTTTGATGTCAGTAAGCATAGCGAAGGAGCTACCTGGTCAAATTCTGACATTGAAGTCACGTGGTCACATGGACAGGATCCAGTTGCTCCAGATAGTGTGTATTATGCTTACGCGCTAATTGTATATGACAGATTCTTAACGATAGATTCTACCAAAGGCAGGTTGACCGTCCAAGTCTAAATACTAAGTGTGAAGTGCTTTGCACTTTGCATTTGGGTTATAACTTTATCAAACAAGCGGTGTAGTGTATTGATTTTCTGATCAAGAATGACTACCAGGTGTTAGGTCATTTGCACTTGAAATGCTTTGCACTTTAGAATTTTATCAAACAAGTGGGCGGAATGAATTGATCCCCCTAACAAGCGGCGTAATGACTGCATTTCAAATTTTATCCAGCAGAAGGGAAATAAATACAGAATGAAATATATTATACAAGAAGTGAATTTATCGCCGGGACAAGTTTTAAAAAAAAAACTAACACAAGCTATTGTTAAAAGACAGTCTGTTTCGCTGAAGATAGGTTTCGGAACAAGATCGCAGAGCGATCCACTGCCGGCTTAACTAATGTTAACACAGCGTCAAATCAATAAAATACGACTGCAAAAAAACTTTTATTTTAAATTTATCAGCAGCGCAAGTTACTGCAATGACCAGATCGCAAACGATCCGTGGTGGTTTTCTGGGACCTGCACTGGCAACTATTGCAAAAACAGTACTACCCAAATTACTGCCAGTCCTAGGCACCATGGAGACACCTGCTGCCTCGGGGGCCATATCCGGTGCCACAAAGAAGGCTGTTTCCGGTGATGAAATCAAACAGTTAGTGTAAAATGCAAAGCATTTCACTTTTGTCTAACGATCATAATTAAAAAATGCCCAAAACACGAAGTGTTCAGAAAAGTAAAACAGCAAAGAAACGTAAAACAACTTTAAAAAAAAGACGAACCGGAAAGCAGTCCAAGTTGGATTCATAGGGCCGTTGCTAGCAGGAATAGCGGGAAGTCTACTTTCCATTCTGTTGGGAATAGGACGTGGTAGACGACTAATGCTACCTGGTACCAAACGCTGACAGCGTCCCCGATGAGCAAGTTTGAGATCTTAGATAAACTGAAAGATGTCAGCGGATTTCAAGGAGTATTTTCTAAAGATGAGCTCGGGATTCAAAGAATCCTACCTCTAGCGGTCCAATCACTTCGCTCTCTGCCAAAATTTCAACGACGGATCTGGTACGCATTGGGTAGCGATTTATAAAAACAACTATTTGATTCGTTTGGGCTACCACCAAGTGATATTATCAAATAGTACGTGTTATCGTTTCAAAAGTACAAAAAAATCAATTATTCGTCTAATCAACTACAGCCAGTAGGAACTGTAGCTTGTGGATATTATTGTGTTATGTTTATCAAACAAATGTCCCATTCTAAAGGACTGGATGATTTTCTGAAATTTATATTACAATTTACACCTAAACCACGCCTGGAAAGCGATAAAATTGCAATTTTATCTAACAAACAAATATAAAAATGACCACATATTGCCTGAAATGCAGAAGTAAAACGGAAAATACGGATGAAACTATGGAAAAATAACAGACTAATGCTGAAAAGTATTTGTGCTTCCTGTGGCCGGAAAATGAGTATGTTTCTCAAACGTGACTCTATTACCTGGAGATCAGGAAATTCCACGAATTTCTAATACTGTTTTAGTCGACGATTAAATTATAACAAAAAAATGCAAAGCCAATTTGCAAGCAAAGCGTATACATGTAAAGCTGAATACGATCTGTGTCTCGAGCAAGATCAAATAGCAACCTATTGCCAGTGTTGTAATCAACGTGCTGTAATCGGATCCGGCTTAGATATTCACAAGTTGATTGGCAAATTACCGAAACCCAAACATAGATGGACCCTACCTTTTCACCTGTATACAGGGCCCTGGCATCCACTCGATAAGCAACTTGATCAAAATGACAATACTATCCCGGGGGAGGAGCCCTTTAACCAGGTCGATGCAATCGCAATGCGCCATGATATATGTTACCGTGACAACGAAAACGATAAATCTGGTTGCGACCATATGATACTTGATGAGCTAAGTAATATGAAACCGAAGGGAATAAGGGAGCGAATTGATCGTAAGCTGGTACAAGGTATTATTGAAGCGAAATACAAACTGGGGCTCGATGGAACGAAATGTACTTTATGACGATGGACCGCAGAGCTCTCTAGCACATGAACTTCACAGACCTAAACAAAAATTTCCTCGACGAAAGTGGTCGCAAATTCAGCTGATGATATATGAGCAACAGATCTAGCTGATATGTCACACATTGCAAAGCATTATGACAACAAAAGGTACCTGATGAATGTAGTTGATATTTTTTAGTAAATACGCGTTTATTGTGCCTGTTACAGATAAAACAGGGCAAACCGTAACCGATTCGTTGTGAGGTATTATTGTCAACACAGAAAGAAAACCGAATAGGGTATGGACCGATCACGGAGCAGAGTTTTTTAATAAACAGTTCGAACTTCTTAGTCAAGCTCTCTTTGAGTGATCAAAAACAAAAAAAAAGTATGTGAATTTTCTCGTTGGATACCATCCTCACTCAGCGTTTGATGTGCTACTGACAGATTCTGAGGTAGCAGAGCTTGAGAAATATTTTAAAAAATATTTGTTAGATATGAGAGAGATACTATTATGAAATGGGCTCACAGCTGTTGGAAAAGGGAAGATCTAAAAACTATTCTGAAAATCAATATGTAATGGAGTACTTTGCACTGATTGCATAGCAATCGCAATTTTATGTTAATTATCAAATAATGGATAGATTTGTTACTCGAGCTAATAAAAATCCCTTTCAGCTGGAAGAGGCTGTAAGAAATATGTTTCGTGGTGATGTTAACGTGGTAGCTCGCTTTGAAGTAGAAAGAGAAACAAATAATTTGATTTTGTTAAGCAGCATAGAACTTTATCACGTGCTGAAATACGGAAAGATCCTAGTCGAATACGACAAGGAAACCTTAAACAAATATCTCAATTACTGCTTGCCAAATAGCGACGTCGCTAATATTTTAAAAGGCAGGTGATTCATATCGAAAAACATTTCTATCTCCACTTGTTCGTTTCGACGTGGCAGATTAATAGACTCCATCAGCAACAAATTTCACTAACCCTGAGTTACTGTTAAAATACTTCGAAGCTGCTGTTATAGAAGGAAATGAAATTTCTTCACCCGTGATTGAGTTAGTTGCTATAACAGGTCTAAGATTTTTAAAGTTGTCAACATTTCCAGAATTACCTCGTCTATTGTTTTCTTTCTATGTTACAAGGTCTAAATTCTCAATTCGGTTATCGATTTTAATTCCGTTTCTATGATCTACAACTTAACCACTAGGAATCAAACCATGAAAAATTTCGAACACAAACCTGTGGGATCTGTAACAAACTTGATTATTATTAGTTCCTCGAATGACAACTTGCAGATATCCCATATTACTGATACTTCCAATAATCTTCTTTGTTTTTACATTTCTAACAATACCTCTATCGGAGGCTTCGTATAAATTATAAATAGGATGTGGTTGAAACTTGTCCTGCAACGATAAGTTGGCGATGTTATTGTCTGTAATACTGCCGTTGATATGGTAAACTCTCATTCCGTCTGGAATATCATCAACGCTAAACTAAGTCCAGATAAATTTGTGTAAGAACATCCCGGTGTATTCGCTATCGTTAACGCCTTTCACTTTCATCTTATAACCCTCCGGAGTTCGAATCCGAATTGCACTTTTTGTTTTTATGTTTATCACAACGCCAAGCTCGTTACCAGTAAAAAGATTCTATCTCGGGTGACACCAAAAAAATCTCTTGATGTCTAGCAAGATCGTTGATGATCATCGGCATCTGATATAAACTTTCCATAATATATTATTGTGTTTTCCAAATCTTTAATAAACAAATTTCACAGCACACTCAATTAAAGAAATATAAAAAAGTAGATATAGAATGTTGAAACTTGCCGATATAGCAAAGAAAAGTCTATTCTCAACAGAAAGATATCGGCCCACAGAAATTTCAACCGCATTTGCTGGTTTTGATAACAGTTGGTTATTTAATAATAAACGTTTGCTAGTAAATTTCTCTGCCACAAACTTATATCATCTGCTTCAGCCAGTAATTAAATCCAAGCCTGCCACGCACAAGGGCTTGAAAATAATAGTGCAGTTAGATGTCTTGCTTCCTAAGCTAAATATATCTCTGGAATCCCCACAGAAAGCCAAGGATAGGCTTTTCAATCAGACTCCTACGTCAGAGCACCTTGCAGCAGAGCAGCTTGCTGCTAGGCAACGTGAGGAATTTGCCAACCCTTATATCACATCAAAATCTAGTCGAATTTTAACAGGGACAGATTTAATATCGTCGTCAGATAATATATTTCAGGAAATATGGAAGAAAATAAATGAGTGCACAACATCGGGGTCTGCCTGGAAATTTGATAGGATAACAGAGATACTGTTCCACACTATGAAATATAATCCATTGCCAGGTAACTCGTATATCGATTTGCCAACTAAAATCAAAAACTCGAAATGTTGTGTAAATATCCAGAACAGTGACTATAAATGTTTTCAATGGGCAATATTATCAGCGTTATTTCCAGCACGAAATCATCCTTATCGAGTATCAAATTATACTGGTCATGTTAATAATCTAAACTTTCGCGAGATTGTCTTTACTGTTTCTGAATATCAAATTTCAAAATTCGAAAAGGAAAATAAACAGTTGTTACCTGGAAGTATTAATGTATTTGGTATCGATGATAAACAAAATATAAATCCCAGATATATCAGCGAGCTTGCATCACAAAAAACAGTAAACTTACTAATTTATAAAAATCACTAAGTGTAGATAAAGAACTTTAACGGGCTAGTCGGAGGTCAGTATAACAAGCATAAAGAAAAGAAATATTTCTGTGTCAGGTATCTACACGGATGTAAATCCCAACATGTGCTTGATAAACATCTCGAATATTGCTCTAATGTACAGAAAGTATATATGCCTGGCGAAGATGAAAAAATATTACAATTTACAAATTACAGACACAAGATGAAAGTGCCTTTTATAGTATACGCAGATTTCGAGTCCATTTTACTTCCAGTGCAAGGATCAGAAAATAACCCTGATAAATCTTCGACGAGAAAATTAAAAGAGCATATTGCCCGTGATGCGGCGTATAAAGTTGTTTGTGTTCTTGATAAATCTTTATCAAAACCAGTAACGATTTATCGTGGAAAGGATCCAGCTGTCTGGTTGCTAAGAAACCTTATCGACGATATTGATTTCATCATGATGTTACTCGCTAAGAAAAAAAATGAAACCACTAACAGTAAAACAAGAAGCTGAATTTGATTCAGCAGAAATATGCCATATTTGTGAGGGGGCGCTTGGGTCTGACCCTGTAAAAGATCATTGCCATATTACTGAAAATTATCGTGGTCCAGCAAATGATAGATGCAATTTAAAATATACCGTACCAGATTTCGTTCCTTTTGTATTTCATCATTTCAGAGGATATGACGCTCATATCATCGTTGAAGCATTCGGTAATAAAGATATAATAAACCGTCTAAAAATGAATAACAACAATAAAATAAAGTTCATCCCAAACAACACTGAAAAGTACATGTCAGTGACGCTAGGAAAGATAAGATTTATTGATAGTCTGCAGTTTATGGAAGCATCGCTAGACAAGCTAGTAAAAGGCTGCGGTAAATTTGAAAATTTGACCAAACATTTCGGTGATAAATCAAGTTTATTCACACGAAAAGGAATTTTCCCCTACGAATATCTAAACGATTGGAGCAGATTTGATGAAACGTGTCTACCTGACAAAGATAAGTTTTATTCTAGGTTAAATCTTGAGGGTGATGGTAATGATAATTATGCTTATGCGAAGTCGATATGGGACACCTTCGGCTGTAAAAACTTAGGAGATTATCATGACCTGTATTTTATCACAGACGTTCTGTTGCCAGCAGATATATTTTTGAAAATTTCAGAGATGTCGGCGCTTATAACTAGGGACTCGACCCAGCTTGGTACTATTCGGCACCCGGACTAAGTTGGGATTCATTACTCAAGCACAGTAAAATAAAACTAGAACTATTAACAGACCCAGATATGTTCAACTTTATAGAACGTGGAATCAGAGGCGAAATAAGTGTCATAACAAAAAAGTATGCCAAAGCTAATAATAAATATCATCGACTATGATGAGGCAGCTCTATCAAGTTTTATGGACTATCTAGATCAAATTAATTTATATGATTACGGATTATCGGAGTCTAGTCTGGTTGGTAGGTTTAGGTGGATTAGCGAAGAAGAGGTTTTCAAAGAAACTGATAAAACTATGCCGGATGATGTTAGTTATCTCATTGAAGCTGATCTTGACCATCCTGTTGAGCTTCATGATAGGCATAACGACTCCTCATTTTGTCCAAAATCAATGCTGATCGATTACAGTTTATTACCCAATGACCAGAGAAATTATTCGTCTGGTTCTAGTACTAGTGGTAAATCTGTTGTTAACAAAATTAGTTCCTAATCTGCTTGACAAACGGAGATACGTTTGTCATTATAAAATTTTAAAACAAGCAGTTGATCATGGGCTGAAATTAACAAAATTCATGGTGTGCTAAAATTTAATCAATCACCGTGGGATGAAGAGTTATATAGACTCAGACACAGCACGACGAGCAGCTGCCAAAACAGAATTTGAAAAAAAAATAAAAAAATAAAAAAAAAAAAAAAAAAAAAATTCAAGCTTATGAATGACAGCGTCTTTGGCAAGACCATAGAAAATATCAGAAAGC
>JAECUM010076301.1:0-18574 GCA_016617855.1 Megalonaias nervosa
TTATAGAGGACGTCATCGCGTTCCATCTTGGAACTTCATCGGGATTCGAACTTTGATTCATTTAGAACTTTTTAGTGATAGGACTTACATTTTTAAGTTCTATGATTAATTTTTGGATTAGATTCACAAATCGTAAGTCCCTTTTCATATTTTTACCTTGTTTTCTAGGGAAATAAATTATTTGTTAAATTTTGCAAAGCTTGTTCGCCTCATTCTTTTCTTTGTTACTTTTGTACGAGCCTAGACACGTAACAAAGAAATTGGTTGCTCGTCCAGGATATATGAATTTTAGCTAAAAATTTCAGAAATTTTTTTTTTTTTTTTTGGTTAAAATTTAAATTCTCCTAGTTTTCAGAACAGTTTAAATCCCAAGGATTATTTCACATTTCGTTTGAACTTTTTAGTGAAATCAACAAGCTTTTTCACAATGTCATCAAAAGTGGAGACCTTTCTTTCAAATCCTATTCAGGAGCAGTTGAATAGTTTGAAAAAAGATGAATTGCTTGAATTTGCCAGAAAATAGGTCTTTCTGAGGCAAAAATATTTTTAACGAAGCAAGAAATAAAAAACATTTTGATCCAGTATTTGGTAGGGAAGAATGTTTTGGATAAAAGTGTTTTGACTTCGGTCAGTAAGTCTGTATCAGACTCTGACATAAAAGTAAAGGAATTAAAATTGAAATACAGGATAGAATTAGAGTTAAGGAAGCTTGAGTTACAGAAAGAAAACGAACAAATGCTATTGGAAAAAGAGTAAAGAGAGAAAGAAATGCAGTTACAATTTGAGAAAGAAGAGAGAGAGAGAGAGGAAAGAAGGAAAAACAAATGCAATTAGAAGAAGGAGAGAGAGAAAGACAAATGCAGTAACAGAAAGTTCAAAGCAGTTACAGAAAGAACAAATGCATTTACAGAAAGAAAAAACCCCAAATGCAATTGGATAAGGAAGAGAGAGAGAGGGGGGAATATCAATTTAGAATAAAAGAAATGGAGCTGGCAAGTGAAAGGCACATTCCCACTTAACATACAAATTCAAGTTTTGATATTGCAAAGAATTTTAGGCTGGTACCCCCTTTTAGGGAAAAAGAAGTAGAGAAATATTTTCCTTATTTTGATAACGTTGCTGAAAATTTGAAATAGCCAAGAGAGCATTGGACTCAATTATTGCAGTGTATACATTATGGCAAAGAACGAAACATCTTTGCATCCCTGTAAGTACAGCAAAGTTCTGACTATGACGTGTTAAGAAATGCATCTTAAAGGGTTATGAGTTAATTCCTGAGGCTTATCGGCAAAAATTCAGAAACTATAAAAATGAAGGTGGACAAACTTATGTCGAATTTGCAAGAGAAACAGAGCAGTTATTTGATCGATGGTGCTTAGCCAAAAAAGTTGATCAAGATTATGAAAATCGCAAACAACTTGTATTATTTGAAGAGTTCAAGAACTGTGTCCATAGTGACATTAAGACTTATCTTGAAGAGCATAAGATCGAAACCTTGGAAAATGCTGCTCTTGCTGCTGACGAGTATTTCTTAACTCATAAAGTTCCTGTTGTAGGCAAGTCTTTCATGCAACAGTCTACTGGTAAAAATTATTTCAGCCTAAAACGACTCCTTCTAAAACTCAATCTGGCACAACTTTTAAAAGTCAAGCTTCTGATAAGCTTGATTCAAACTCCTTGTCTCTTCCTACATATACCTATTGCAAGAAGAAAGGACACGTCATTTCTGATTGCTTCAAACTGAAATATAAAAATCAGGATCAAGACAGACCTATCCCAAATGCTCTTATTTCTAAGAGGTCAAGGTCACGGGCATGTATTGAAAGCAATACATTTGTTGGATCTAATAAATCCCAGTCTGATTTTCTTATGAAGAATTATCAACTATTCATGTCGAAGGGTTCTATGTCACTCATGAGTGATTTGGCCAATCCTGTCCCTATTAAAATTTAAAGGAACACAGGAGCATCTCAGAGTCTTTTATTATCAGGTACTTTGCCTTCTTCTGAACTGTCTTCTTCTAATGAGAGTGTTCTTATTCAGGGAGTAGAGTGCGGCTTTGTTAATGTTCCTAGCCAGTCTGTAAATTTGTCATCAGACTTAGTTTAAGGACCTGTGACAGTCGGAATAGTGGCTTCATTACCGTGCAGGGCATTCATTTGTTACTAGGCAATGACCTACCTGGAGACAAGGTTGTGGTTGTAATCCATTTGTAACTGACAAGCCTTGTTTGGATCGGAAAGACGATCCTATTAAAAAAGAATTCCATAATTTATACACAGCTTGTGCAGTTACTATAGCTATGGCAAAGAAAGCTCTTGAGAACGATTTTGATAAGAAAAGCATTCCTTTAGCTGACACCTGTACTGGTCAGTTCTTTGATGAGATCACTTTCACTCCTTGTTTGGATCAATCAAAAGGTATTGATAACAGTGATCCTCTTTTTACTTCTCATTCTCTTTTGTATAATCAGGTGACAAACGACAATCACTTGTCGTCGAAGAGGAAGAAGATCCCGAGTTTTCCTGTTTGTTTCAGAGGGCCATTAGTGAAGCTGAAGCCACTGAAGTACTTGTCTGTTATTTCATTAGAAATAGAATTCTTATGAGAAAATGGAGACCTCCCGAGGTACCTGCTGGTGATGAATGGTCAGTGAACTATCAAATTGTAGCCATTAGTGAAGCTGAAGCCACTGAAGTACTTGTCTGTCATTTCATTAAAAATGGAATTCTTATGAGAAAATTGAGACCTCCCGAGGTACCTGCTGGTGATGAATGGTCAGTGAACTGTCAAATTGTAGTTCCAAAATCTTACAGACAGAAAATACTTAATTTGGCCCATGAAACTCCTCTGGCTGGTCATTTAGGGATTAATAAGACTTATCACAAGATCTTGACTCACTTCTATTGGCCAAAAATCAAAAGTGATATTCGTAGATATTGTAGATCGTATCATACTTTTCAAATGGTAGCAAAACCCAATCAGAAGATACCTAAGGCTCATCTGCAACCTATTCCTGCCTTTGACGAACCATTTAGCGGAATAATGGTAGATTGTGTTGGTCCCTTACCTAAGACCAAGTCAGGCAACTAATATTTGTTGACCATTATGTGTGCGTCAACAAGATTCCCGGAGGCAACTCCTCTGAGGAATATAAAAACTAAAACTATAATTAAAGCTTTGATAACGGTTTTTTTGATACTCAGTTTGGCCTTCCCAAATCTGTCCAATTGGATCAAGGGTCAAATTTTATGTCTGGAGTTTTCCAGCAAGTCATGCACGAATTCGGTACTCAACAATTTAAATTTTCTGCCTATCACCCTGAGAGCCAATGGGTTTTAGAAAAATTTCATCAGACTTTGAAAAAAATGATTCGATCATATTGTTTGATACGGGTAAAGATTGGGATGAAGGCATTCATATAGTTTTGTTTTGCTGTTAAGGAGTCAGTTCTGGAATCTTTAGGATTCAGTCCCTTTGAACTAGTTTTCGGACACACTGTGCGTGGACCATTGAAGTTGTTGAAAGAGAAACTTCCTTCTAATGAAGATACTGAACTCAATCTTCTTGATTATGTTTCCGATTTTAAGTATAAGTTGTCAAAGGCTTGTGAGTTTGCAAGAGCAAATCTGCACTCTACTCAGTTAAAAATGAAATCAAGAGATGATAAAAACTCAAGGGAAAGGAGTTTTTAGCCTGGTGATAGAGTTCCTCTTCAGGCCAAGTATTATGGTCCGTACACGGTTGAAAAGAAAAACAAATTATTTAAATTACATCATAAATACTCCTTGTAGGCGAAAACAAAAACAACTTTGCCACATTCACATGTTAAAGGAGTATATTGAGAGATATATCCAGGTAAATCATGCAATTAATTTAGTTGTATCTGTCTTACTCACTGAGGATTTACGTGAAGGATTTCAATCGGACTCTACTGATTTTGAAGCGACAAATCTTTGGAATTCAGAAATTATGAATAATCTGTACTAGAAACTTTTACATGTACAACAACTAAAAAGGAATGAACTTAAACAGCTATTATTTGAATATGAGTACTTATTTTCAGATGTTCCTACAAGGACAAACAAAATTTTTCATGACGTTGAAATTTTGAATTCTAAACCTGTGAAACAATGCCCATACAGGATGAACCCTCTCAAACAGGAATACTTGAAAGAGGAAATTCAATATTTGCTGGAGAATGATTTTATAGAGCCCAGTAAAAGTGATTGGAGTTCACCATGTATACTTGTTCCGAACCAGATAAAACTTTCCGTATGTGCACTGATTATAGGAAGGTGAACAGTGTGACAAAGACAGATTCATTTCCGTTACCAAGAATCGATGACTGCATTGATAAAATTGGAAATGCCAAGTATGTCACCAAATTTGACCTTCTGAAAGGATTTTGGCAAATTCCACTAACAGAAAGGGCCAAGGAAATTTCGGCATTTGTGACTCCAGATGGACTTTATCAATATAAAAGGATGCCGTTCGGGATGAAGAGTTTGCCAAGTACCTTTCAACGTTTGATGAATATGATTACCTCTGGTCTAGATAATTGTGATGCTTACATCGATGATGTCATCATCTATAACGACACCTGGAAAGAACATCTAGCCACAATTCGGAAATTCTTTGACAGACTCACTGATGCAAGTTTGACAATCAATTTATCTAAAAGTGTGTTCTGCCGTGCTTGTGTAACATTTCTAGGACATATTGTGGGACATTGACAAGTTAAACCTATAGATGCTAAGGTCAAGGCTATCTCTGATTTCCCTGTGCCTGTCAGTAAAAAGCAACTGATTCAATATTTAGGTATGATTGGATACTATCGGAAATTTTGTTACAATTTTTCTAATACTGCTAAACCCCTGACAAATTCATTGAGCAAGAGAAACAAGTTTCTTTGGACTGAAAAATGTCAGGAGGTTTTTGTCTAGTTAAAGGCCATACTTAAAAAGTGCATCAGTTCTTACAGCTTCAAATTTCAGTCAATCATTTAAACTATCTGTGGATGCAAGTGATGTTGGGGTTGGGTCAGTGTTGATTCAAGAAGATGGAGATGGTGTTGATCATCCATTGTGCTATTTTTCTAAGAAATTA
This sequence comes from Megalonaias nervosa, assembly GCA_016617855.1. NCBI lineage: Eukaryota > Metazoa > Mollusca > Bivalvia > Unionida > Unionidae > Megalonaias > Megalonaias nervosa. The sequence continues at coordinate 5,110 of JAECUM010076301.1, forward strand.
AATAAGCACCAAAGGAATTACTCAGCAATCGAGAAGGAATGTTTGTCCTTGATAATGGCATTACAGCATTTTGAAGTTTACATTAGTTCAGCTCCTTCTCCGATTGGTGCGTTTAGTGATCACAACCCCCTTACTTTCATCGACAAGATGAAAAACAAAAATTAAAGATTATTAACGTGGAGTCTTTTGCTACAGGAATATAATATTGAAATCAGGAACATCAAGGGAAAAGACAATTTAATAGCAGACGCTCTTTCTCGTGTATAGAAATATTATTTCATGTACTCGTTGTATAATTCATAAGAGTTCTTCTTTTGTAATTTGTTTTACCTCATGTATAATTTACATATGGTGGAAAGAAAGCTTTATTATATAAATCTTTTTTTTTTCTTTATGGGGAAAGTGTTACGTATATGTAATTTAATTACTTGTTTGTTAGTTTTAAATTTTGTTTTACTTTTTATTTTTTCCATTACATGTTATTGTAATGATAACTTTATTCACTAGATTTGATATTTTTTCCAGTAAATTCAGTTCATTTCTTTTTAGCCTGATAAATACGCAGTTCGTAGAAACATTGTATATTTTGGTGAGCTAGATTTCATTGCTATTTTCAGATATGTTGTAAACAACATTTTAATTTTTTTTATTATTGAATCTTATAGTAAGATTCGTTCAGTACAATCAAATTCGTCCATGGCGTACGTGATAATCGACGTGTAATGTTACTGCGCCGCTCGGACGAAGTGATCGCGTGACACTATCACGTGGTCCGTTCTGCGTTGTAGTTAGAGTTAAAGTGAAGTTGCATACTTTTTTTTTTTGTTTTAGTAGCCGTAAACCATACCTTCTGGCTCAAAGGTATTTATCTTGTTGTTGCTAGTTTGAATTGAGTTTTATTTAAAATAATTTATTTTCCCTGGAGACTTTATCTAGTGTTCATCAGAATTCTTGGACAAAGACATTTACTGAAAATTATTTGGAATTCTAAAGCCGGGTTATTATTCTTGGTGATGAAACCAGGAACTGTTGACACCAGAACATAAAACAGATTATAGAGGACGTCATCGCCTTCCACCTTGGAACTTCATCGGGATTCGAACTTTGATTGATTTAGAACTTTTTAGTGATATGACTTACATTTTTAAGTTCTATGATTAAGTTTTGGATTAGATTCACAAACCGTAAGTCCTTTTTCATAGTTTTACCTTGTTTTCAAGGGAAATAAATTATTTGTTAAATTTTTGCAAAGCTTGTTGGCTTCACTCTTTTCTTTGTTACTTTTGTACGAGCCTAGACACATAGCGTAATGTAAACATGACGGGTTTATTTCCAGACGAATTCACTGCAAGAGCTTTAGGAGGCTCTTTGTGTACCTCATTCTGAACAGGCACTACATTTTCTTGGAGAGGTACCATATCTACCCTCCTTGTATGCTGATAATTGATAATTTTCTTCCAGCTGCTAGTTTAAGTTTCTTCCATTTTCTTTATTAGATTGATTGTATAAAAGCCCGTGTCTTGTACAAATTGCGCCTGACTTTGCTTCAGTACAATTTATCCTTTTCAGGGCCACATCTGGATGCTGATGTTCCTGTATAGTGATCCTTTTTATCTAGTTTTCCAGGGTGGCCGTTTTTGACATCTAGATATACATTCATCTGTCATCATTTATTAGTTTTTCCTCATTTAGTTTCAGTTGTTTAATTGGAGTGTTTGATTCTTTAAGTTTCTTCGTTTTTTTCAATGAAACATGTCTTTAGTCTTTGAATCTCATTTTCTCTGTGTGGTAATATGACCTCACTGGTTTTACAATCGGGACAGTTTGTCTGCGTAGTGATATCATCTAGCGGGTTTTCCAATCGGGACATTTTTCTGTGTGGTGATGTCATATTTCTCATTCATTGTCGCTAGCTGCGCAAATATTATGCTCATTTTATCAGCATCTTCATCGGTGCTTTTAAATGGTCATCATTTATTCAAGCTTTAGGACGTTGGGGTATGAAATCGTAGCGAAAAGAAATCAAACGCTAGCACTGTTTGTTCGAGGTAAACCTTCTGCTAATCGACCATCAGAACAATCATATCTCTTCCTTTTTGCTAGATCAAGCAGAGCCTGCCTAGTATCTTTGAGATCTTTGATATCAAGTGTTGATTTCATTTTTCCTTTGAAGGCACTTTTATTAAGAGTTCCTAATTTGGCTCTGACTTGGATATAGATGCCTTCATCGATTTCTTCTACATCTGATTCTTGTTCCGCCTGCAATGTCTGCGAAACGAACAGCGCATCATCATTGGCATTATCTTCAATAATGGCCTCAGTGACATTTTCAATTTTCCTCTCATTTCCCTTCGGATTCTCCATATCATTCACATTTTGTGAATTTAAATCCGGACTTGAATTGATATTGTCATCAGCTTCATTATCGAATATGTCTTTAACAACATCGAAGCTATTTTAAAACTTTCAACACCATCCACATAATCAAGTTGAGAAAGCATTTTTGTTGTTTTCTCAAGAATCTCTTCAAATACATTAAAATATTTGTTTTGTTTTTGTTAGAAGAATTTTTTCATTTCAGTCACATTGACAATTTTCGTCGAACTTATTTCCTGTACTTTAGATTCCTAACAAGCTCACACTCCTTGGATGAACATGAGGTAACAATTACATAAGGGCAGTTATATTTCCAGAACAGAAAAGGTAGTTCCAAAAGTGATATCTCCACTGTGCTGATCAAAGTAGTATTACCACTGTGGCGATATATATATATATATATATATATATATATATATATATATATATATATATATATATATATATATATATGCAGGTACCACTTTCCATTTGGTGAGGAATAAGACTTGTGGTTCCAGAGTCACAATGATTCCAGCTTTAATCCGTTTAGGAATACTGCTCACGTTTTTTGCACCAGGAAAATTTTCAGGTAATCTTCAGACTTTTCTAAAACGTAAACTAAATTCTAAGAGTTGATTGGTGGCTTACAACTTTGGTTCTTAGTTTGTTGTTTTTTGTTCTTCTTTAAAAATTCGTCTGAATATTTACTTGAAACTACGATGCCTGTGTCCTGTGTCAGTTCCACCTTCTGGCTCCATCCATTACATGAGCTAGATGTCTTTACTAGTCTATAAGAAAGTTATGAACGACGTTATTCAAGAATGTAATACTGAATCAGATATTATGTTGAATCACATATTGAAAGAATGAAAACTAGTATAATCTTCATCGGCGAGAATTATAAATGACGTTATTCCATGATGCAATATTGAATCACATATTGAAAGAGGGAAAACCATTATACTCAACTTCGAGGATAATTCAATGTGTGAAAAACTAAATGTACATCATTTTCAAGCGGATTCTTTCAGGATGGATACTCTTTAATTCAATTTTCTGCTCCGGTCCCGGAAGGCATGACAATACTGCCTTAACGCCGATGTTTAACTTTCGCCATGAAGATAAGTGTCTCTTCTGTGTTTGTTTGTTTGTTTGTTTGTGTGTGTGTGTGTGTGTGTGTGTGTGTGTGTGTGTGATTTGGACTTTTAATGTAGCATTATAAAATTTTCAGTCATATCGCTACGATGTCTGCAGTGTGGAAGTTTATAGTGTTGACTACAATTGGGGCATCATGCCGCAGGAATGTTATGTGATGTCCCACCCAGTCACATTATCTTGACACCAGGCCAACCAGTCCCAATAATAACCTCTTAATGCTGAGTGTCTAGCGAGGCATTTGGTAGTACCATTTTAATAAGTCTTTGGTATGACTCGGCCGGGGTTCGAACTCTCGACCTCCCGCATCCATGGCGAATGCTCTAACAACTTAGGCCACCTGAGAGGTCTATGAAGATTAGTAACTTAGTTATTAGAGTTAATACACTTAGACACTGTACTTAAGGGATAAATCTTACACAATATCTTTAGAATAAACGTTGATCAAACCGAATATAACACTGTTGGAAGCTTCTGTCTCTCTATAATTTTATTTTCAGTGTCAGTTTTTTAGTGTCCAATAACACCCCTTTGAATAGACAGTGTGCAACTTCAAAACCAAAGCAAAAAGTACAAGAAAAGTGTGAGTTTATTAACATTATGCACAAGATGTGTGAATTACATGATGTTAGATAAGCATGTCACGTACGTGATAATAAATCAATATGATTTCATGAGTAATTAAAAAGCAAGTTATGGCTTTAGAAAGGACTGCATAGCTTTATTTCTGATTTTAGGACAATCATATGTGCATTTGCATTTATGTAATCCAGGGATGAATATGATAGTTATATCAATACCTCTTCGTGATTTCCTTTTATATTTAACTGTTTTAGTTCTGCATAACAGGTATGGTGCGTCTGTTGACTCTGATATGTTGGACATGATAATATAAATGGCACTTCTTTTTTTGCGGCATTATTGCATACCTACCTATCTAAATGTCTAACGTCATCGACCAAGGCGATGGTTGCAAATAAGAAACTGGCACGAGCAAAACATTTCGTGCATGAAGGTATTTCCATTTCAAATAGCAAGTCAAAAATAGATTTAATGTTGACGGCAAAACCATAAATAAATACCGGAAAATATATTAGTAGGTTATTTTATGCTGAGACAATTAGAATAAATTCCATTCCCCAAGGACGCAAAAGTGTATCCGAATCCGGCTAATCCAATATTCAAATTCAACCCGCACCTCTTTCACTCACGGATCCTGAACTCTAACAATTTAGCAACCGCAAATCCTGACTCAGTTAGTCGCCTCTTACGACATGGCAGGTTTATTCTACATCCCCGAACCGACAGAGATACTAGCAATATGTTTGCATAAGCAAATGACGCACCGTTGTACTTTACTGTGCGACACATGATGCACAGCCGACGGAGATAACTAGTCAGATAACTTGGTATGTTATAAAATGAGTATTGCAGCTCCTTTATTCCAGGCGCATCCCCTGCAGTGACAATCTCCACCCCCAAATCTGTTTATTTTACCGAAGGCGGATCTTTAGAGCTGATTTGTGAGTTAAATCAGGATGTAGGATCTTCAAGTGCCTGGTTTAAAAAAGATGGGCTAAACTTGATCTTGATAACAAACTCATCAACATGCGAGTTCCACAAAGCAATTCACTGGGATCCTTACTCATACAATATCACATGTTTCCATTCGAGGAGATTCGTGTTGGTAATAGATGGGATGAATACCAGAGACCACAAGACAACATGGATGTGTGAAATCACATCCTATAATGATGGTCCATGTTTAGGTGCCAACAATCCATGTATCAGCAAAGGCCTCACTGTCTTTCAAAGAGGTAAGTGATAATCAAACTAGCAATATTGCCAAAGGTTAAGTTCAAGAATCAAGCTTGTTTAAGAGCTAAAAAAAGTTCCATTAGTTGTTCGGAACATCTTTGTAGTCGCAGGTCCATTGAGGTATATATATATATATATATATATATATATATATATATATATATATATATATATATGTGTGTGTGTGTGCTTGATATTTTGGACTGAAACTCTACTTTGGGATTATTGAGAACTCATTCAAAGAAATTCTAGATTGTATCTTTGTGGTACAACATGGCACTCAAGACTCTTGGTACATCTTTACATTCAAGACTATTGGTACACCAGGACATTCAAGGCTATAGAAATTCACTCAGAGCAATGTATAGTCTTGGACTTGTGATAGAACACTTAAGATTATTTGGGGTTGAATTCACAATGCTGTAAGAATCTCTTACATTTTAACTTTGTAACTTAAAGAAATAGATTATTTGTTGAGTTTACTAAATTTGTCAGCTTGGCTTTTTATTCTGTTTTCTTGCTTAAGACCTAGAGGCATAACAAGTGAAGTAAACGTCTTGTATGAAAACGCTCATATAAACCTTAAACCAAACTTCCTTTCAATTTGACAAACTATTTTTCATTCAAATATCTAGATACGCTATTATTATTATTATTATTATTATTATTATTACTGGATATATAAAAGAATCATCATACAGAGTGTTCCAAAGATTGGTGTCTATACATTCTGTTTAGAATCACAAATATCTTATACCTTGGAAAATCTAAAAATGTCATTTCTGTAGTCCCATAAAAGACTTCCAAAGGAAAATATCTCTGAAATTACAGGACAAATCTTGCACGTTTAAAACGAATGTCTGTTGATCATACCTTCACGGTTTTCTTCTTTTCTTGTTATTTGGGAAGTTAATAAGAATAAAAGGGAAGCTCAGATTATGCCTCTAAAAGTGATGAAACTTAAAATGTGCTTACTGGAGGTCAGTGTCGTGAAAGGATTGGGTCAGCTTACATCATGATCTTGAGAACCAGCCAACCAAGTTTAACAACACTATATGGCGGCATGGATGTTCTTATCTGTGTCTAAATCTATGCCTTACTTCAAGTCAACAATAATACTGGACACAGCTGGGAGAAGATAAACTACACTTTGTCAAATTCAGCTCATTAAGACACTAAATATTATGCACCGAGTTTTAATTTTCTTCAAAATATTTTCTTTGGATAGGCGTGTTAACCTGGCCACTACATATTAGAGCATCAGAAAATCAAAGTTTGAAGTTAAATGTTATAAGGTCATCTTATTATCCATCTCTAATAACCATTGCTGATAATGTGTATGTTTTAGATAACTGAGCCGTTAGATGTTCACGTAAACCAGTCTGCTTTCCATATCCTCGTATGTGTACGTGGATCACCATAGTATTGTCGAACTGCAGTATGATGACCCTGAATTCTTAACATGAAGTGGATCTAAACTCCCAAAATCTGCCAACATATCAATGTTAGCTTATACATTCTGATAAATACATATGCTGTTTAATCTAGTGAGGTAAACTTAGACTGTCATTCCTCCAAGTCCTTATGCTCATTGTTATGAATACTAATGTTATTGTGGATGAAGGTAAATCAAACAGTCAAGTAATGATTTTGTGTTGTAAATATCTATATACACGACGAAATTTTGCTATCATATTTCATAAGCTTAGAAGAAAAGAAAATTTAAAAGTGAAATGTACTGACAATATCAAGTATTTTAGGAACATCTATATTTTTGTCTTATTAAAGGCAATAGTGATTCCTTGTAATGGGTTGATATATTTTGTTTTAGTAAATCATAGCATTTCAGGCCTACGAGCAGAGAATCTCTCCTCGACCGTTCCAGTCTGTATGAAGTATTGAAAAATGTACACTTACATTCTTAGTGTTATTGTTGTCAATGACAATAATGAATGCAAAGAGACAATAATAAAACTAACGGCTTGTATGTTTCTTACAGTGACTCAAAAATTATTTATATCTAAATATTTGACATTAAAATAATGCTATTTTTAATTATGGTAGATATATTTTAATCTCGTATTGGCACGTGTTGGATACGCTTAACATATTGTAATATAAATATCTTATGACTCAAAGCAAATTAAAATGGATAAGGTAGTCTTGAGATTAACATGTCTGAAGGTTTGGAATTTGTAGAAGCGAAAGTTAAAGTCGTTAGATGATTGACAGTACTCGGACAGTCTTGAGAATGCACTCAATCATATTAAAAACTTTGTAGGGGGAGTTTTAACAAGTAGTAACTAAATAGTTTTCAATATTTAGTAACAGAGGCAACATTTTATGCGGTTCATCGTCACTTGCGCAAATTTTGAGGTCTTGCGCATAATTAGTCAAGTTTTGTTAATTCTTTCGATAGGGTCTTTGAGAAACAAAAAAATGTAACGTGTCATATGTGTTAGTCAATTGACAGAATGTCAATAGTCTTTTAGTCTATGCAAAGAATTTGCATAGACTAAAAGACTCCAAAGTCAAATTTCTTCGAATTAATTTAATTAAAAGAGGTTTAAAATTTTTTACTCAGAAGTTGAGTAAGCATTTTGATATTTTAAAAACTAATGGCCATATTTAGCACTTTGTGAAAATATTAGGTTGTCTTAATGCAGTAATGCTCTCTCACAAATTTGCTTTAAGTGGATTGAAAAATACTGGCCATGATGAATTAGGAAATATTTATTTAGGAGTAGAAAATACAATGCTTTATAGACTGAAAACCACACAAAATGGATGCACAAAAATATTGAAAGCCAACTTTGCCGAGAAGTCGGTATAACCAAACAAGAATCCCTAGAAGAGACTTATGAGTAGTAGAAGATAACCAGGTTTTTACCCCAACCTGGTTATCTTCTACTACTACTACTCCCACCCTCCAAACAAATACACATTACCCCCCCCCCCGCTCTGTTAAAACTTCAACTACATTACCTAATAAGGTATATGTAGCCGCTTGTCTACCTCTCTAAGCCAGGTACACAGGTAACTCACTATCTTTAATAACAAGCATGACTATTGCACGAGTCATACAGAGATCGTGTGATTATGTGGAATTTGCCAGAACAGGAAATACTGTAATGCGCATGCGTGGAATGTTCTCGAACTAGACTGAATGCAGTATATAAAAGGTAAGACGCGCTTTATTAATCAGTCTGCCGTAGGAGTTTGACCAGGTAACAGATCACATGAATATCCAAGCGGAAATTATTACACCTGTGATATTTTTAACGTTTGGGAATATATTCTATTAATGATGGAGCTTAATCATTGTGTGATAGCGTTCAAGCGGATATTCACAAAGCGAGAAAGGTAAGTGATATTATTTTATTGTTTAGATAATATTTCATACCCTCTCATTATCATACTTTTTTTGATAATCTTTTTCATACCTACTAACTCTCATTGGTAGAATATCTGTTAACATACTGTCAATAGTACGAAACTCGCGTATTAAATCGTCCATATCATGTTTTATACCCCGCAAGTAAGATCGTGTCTGATCAAGTAATTTTTTATAGGTGATACTAGCCGTTTGGCAACTATTTTTTTTAGTCGCGAGTCGAGGTTCTATCTTTTTACACGCTGTTTCAAGAGAAACACCAATGCCCGATATTATTAACAAAAACGGGTTTAATGATGCACCACTCGAAATTATACCAGATCCGGTCAATAACAGCGGTAAATATGATATTACTCGAAGTATTTTGTTATAATATTTATAACATTTTTTTCACGCACCAAAGTTTTTTATGATAAAATTTGTAATATTGCATTAGAGCGTCCACATCTTGTTTTGGAATTTCTTTTGAAATGTGATTGAAATCAAATATATATTTTTTCATTATATAATATTAATTTACAAAAATGTTGGTTCTGGTTTGATTAAGTAATTGGTGGTGTTTCAGCTATAAATTCCAGAAACCACCAGTAACGTCTCGGAGGCATTTCTGTTGATATTAACGTAAAGATTTCTTTCATATTCTTGGTTAGTATCACCAATAGAGGATTATGATATTCATTCGGTGATAATGAAGTTGCCGCATTAATTTCCGAACCGTACATAGATAACCTGTATAACCCAGTTACTTCTACGGTATGTTCGAATGTGTTATATTGCGGTGACCATATTCTTGATCCTGATGCTACTGTATATACGATATTTTTAATTTGTCCGTGTGGAATTTTAATCAGATTAGTTTTTTGAACAATATTAGGTATTCCACTGACAATGTCGTTGAGTTTCGTGTTAAAGTCAGCTAGTTTTATGTCAACGGTTGGTTGTTCCCCAAAAAAATCTTTAATGATTTTGTTTATGTTTCTACGAAAATTTAAGAACGTTTCTAAATTTTTATAAAAAGCAGCACTAAGTGTAGTCATTTCATCACCGATTGTTTTTAACGAAGTTGAAATAGGAATTTCCTTATCATCAACATACTTTTTTGTTGCAGCATCAAAATCATATTCTGGTGTTCTAAGATTATTAATGCCGTTATTGTTCATGTTGAGAAATGCACGCATTATGCCAACGTTGACCAATACGTACTTAGATTCTTGATCATCGACATATTTTTTTGTTGCAGCGTCCGCATCTGCGGCTGGGTTTCCAAGGTCTATAATTTTATTTTGGTTCATAATAATGCTACCTGTAAATGAATCACCAGCTTTTTTGACATAATCGTTAATCGAGTTACCGGAATCTTGTATCTTACCTTGATTTGTAAAAGTAACAATATTATTAACAACCGCGGTGGGAATTCGTAGAAGTACATTTGACAGTTGTACATTACTCGTCTTTAATCGTCCTTGTTTATCCTGGAAAATAACAACTTCATTTTGATCCACACTTGTGAGATTTAATAAGTTATCGATTTCATTTCTTAGCTGATCAAGAGTTGCGTACTTAGATAAGTCACCTTGATAACCTTCAGTCAATAAATCTCCTGTTAATGTTCCAAATTTTGTATAGTAGCTCATTATTTATTGTCTTACATAAAATTGTCAACATTAGTTAGTTTAATATTACATAAAATTATATAACAACGATGGCAAAATCGTCGATATTAAACTTTGATACCGAGCGGTTGGTGAAACATAAACATAACAATGAACTTCCAGATTGTCATTATCTTATTGTTGGGCGAACTGGATCTGGAAAAACAAATTTGCTTATGAACTTACTTCACGGCGATAATTTTAACTACGATCGAGTTTATATTTATACAATTAATCCACAGCAAGATAAGTACGAGCTACTAAGCGAATATAATGACAAACTTCGTGATGATCTTGAGGCTGGTGAAGATTTTTTTATAATCAGACAGCCAGAAGATCTTATTCCAGTTAATCAACTTGATGCATCTGAACATAAGATAGTAGTTTTTGATGATATTCCGCTAAATAATACGGAGATGAATAAAATAAGATCATATTTTTTTTTTTTTTTAAATAAAAAGTGTAATTCTATTTATTTAGCTCAAGGTTTTTATAATGTTGACAGATTTATTCGGCGAAATACCGGTTGTTTTATATTATTTCCGGGATTGGACAATGTTGACGTCAGAAATATTGCGAACGAACAATGCGGTGACGTAACAAAAGATAAATTTATTGAACTTTATCATAATGCTACAAAGGATAAATACAACTTCTTCTTATTTGATAAACTTACACATGATCCAACTAAAATGTTTCGCTGTTGTATTAACACTTACTTACAGTAAGGCGTTTCAATTTTATAAAATTTATATATAATAATTATGGACAAACAAGCAAAATATAGAAAACATATAGAAGATCTGAAAAAACTTGCTCAATCTCAAGCAGCATTTAAGCAAAAAGTACAGCAAGCACGACGTGGACAAATAACTGCCGCAGAAACAACAGCTACGATTCTCAAACCAGTTACTGAAGCACTTCTTGGGAAACAATCTGAAACTAAACCACTATCAGAAGAAGAACTTAAGCAACTAAAAGAAAAAGGCTTGGTTGGATTAGTTAAGGAACAACAAGAAGCAGCTGCTGAAAAAATTATTGCTAAATCTGACGAGGAAAAAAGAAAGTTAGCTGAGGCACTTGTAAGGAATATTGCTGATCCCGCCGCTAGGCAAGCTGAACTAAACCGGTTGATTAATAATCCGATTTTATTTGAAAGAAGATTAGCAGAATTAACTTCATATGAAATTAGTACTATATTAGGAAAAATATCAGAAAAAAATAGAGGATATTGAAAAAGAGCAAGAAAGAGTTGGCGAGTTAACAGTAAAGTTTATGGAAGTTGGAGAGCAAAGACAATTTTTTAGAAAACAAGCAAATAATAAAATAACAGATGAGGAATATAATAATTTTTTAAAAGATAATAATATAAATGATATTGATAAAATAAGAACTTGGTCAGAAGAAAAATACAACGAACTTAATGATAAATTAAATAAAATAATAACAGAAAGTAATAATACTGACAAAGAATTAAATGAAGCCATAACACAAGACAATATGTCTACGCTCTCTAATATAATCAGGAAAGGTGTTATCGCTAATACCTTTAAAATGGCAGCGGTAGATTATAGAGGAAGAGAGTATGGAAAAGGGTGGAATTTTTATAGGAAATTTAAATCAGTCGATGATAATCGAGTCAAAAACTATAGAAAAGCTGTAATAGCAAACACTGGAGAAGGTGTAAAAATATTTACATCAACCGCTGAAATGATAGGCAGATTAATGCTATTAATATCATCAAAAGAAGCTGGGAATGTTAGTGTTGAAATTGATAATGAAATTGTTGACATACTTGATCATCTAAGATCAGAAAATTTATTAACATCTGACGAGCATGAAACTTTACACCTTGATTTAATATAAATCAAAGGACTTAATCTAGGCGATTTAATTTTATAAAAAATATAATAAATAACAATGTCAACAACACTATTGTTCGACTCGAGTCAAACGACAGAAAATAGCACAAACTTTTCAGTAAATTACAATCCGCCAATACAACTAGATCCTGCTAAACAATATGAGATTGGATTAATTTCTTGTACTTGTTGGAATGCCATGGCTAACGTGAAAACTGATGTTAATGATGAAATTTCATTTACTCCGGTTACAGCATCTCCAATATCTATAACAAGAAGATTAAAAATTCCACAAGGAGCTTATAACATTTCGGATCTAAACAGGGTTATAAAAGAAATAATAACAAAAGCTGGTGGTGTGGCTGATAATTTCGAGTTGGCAGCGAATTATAACACGTTACGAGCTAGGATAACACTGAGAAATATGACTATCGGTTTTGAACCAAGAGAAAAAAGTATTTCACAACTGATAGGATTCACTGGTAAAGTTTATAGTGCTCTTGATCAGGCTATTACATATGACGGTGAACTGCCAGTAAATATAACAGAAGTAAACACAATACTTGTTAATTGTTCTATTGCATCTGGATCTCACACATCAAAAGGCAGTAAGGGACAAACAATTTACAGTTTCTCACCAGAAGTTCCTCCAAGATCTCTCATGCAAATTAATCCACGTCATATTATCTATTATCCGCTTATAGTTGAGAATCAAATCACAAGCATCACAATGCAATTAACAGACCAGTCGGGGAGACAAATAGACGTGAACAATGAAATTGTTACATATTATTTACACCTACGCGTTGCGTAGGCGCGTACAATAACAAAATTATTGCGACTTCGTGATTGACAATAAAAATTATACAACCTCAAATATAATGAAACAGAGGAAAAAAATTTATCGAAGAAAAATAGTAGGAGGATTTTTTGGAAGTATATTTACTAAAGTTATTGAAAATGTTCCAGGAATCGCGCGTAAAGTTGCACCAATTGCACTAGACGCAGGTAAAGCTTTTGCAACTGGGGCTGCATCTGCCGCTGGAACTGCGGTGGGACAAAAAATAGCTGATAAAATAAAAGGAGATCCACCGTCTGCATCTGATATAAAGCAAGTTATATCAGAAATCGCTCCAACAAAAGAAACTCAACGTGCTATGATAACAAGAACAAAAAAACTTTTATCACCAAAGGGCGAGCAGATTATACAAAAGGTAATATCTAAA